>JAQBSW010001001.1:0-155433 GCA_029291075.1 Eudiplozoon nipponicum | reverse complement strand
TGTACTTCGTTCAGTTACGTATTACTAGTTTTATGCGTTAGATTGTTTAATGATGGGTTTTGGTGTCGAGATTTCTTGTCAGTCACTTCTACAAAGTGTGATTACTTTGCTAAAAATTCCACTGTGCTCAAATGGATGGCTGATTTGTGTTATGTTGGATTCTTTCAAATAGGAGACAAATGAGAAATAGGAGATACAATTTAAACAATAATTGATTGCGCGGGTGGTGGTAACAATTCTTTAAATCAAGTTTGCGTGCTTGAGTTAAACACCAATCCCATTGTATTTAACCAGTCATCGAACAACAGCTGGCGGTAGTTTTGTTATGTTGTTCGATGACTGGTTAAATACAATGGGATTGGTGTTTACTTCAAGCACGCAAACTTGATTTAAAGAAATGAGAAATAGCTTTACCTATTCAGTTGGCTTGGTCAATCTAAATTAATGGAGTTGTCGTATGCTCTAATTCCTTCTACGCCTAGCCAAGAAGCGAATTACACTAAACATGTAAAGCACAAGCCGTTGCCTAAGAACATTCACCTGTACATAAATTTAGTTTGTCTTTTCTCAGTAAAACAATCAATGATTGCGCGGACGGTGGTAACAAATTATTTTAAATCAAGTTTGCGAGCTTGAAGTAAACACCAATCCTATTGTATTTAACCATTCGTCGAAAAACATAGCAAAACTACCGCCAGTCGCACGCACTGACGCATTTCGACCTTCCATGATCATCATCAGAGTACGACGGCAAACCGACTTTATCAATTAAGTCAGCAGTTTAACAGTCGACTGTGTCAGTGAAACGCATTTCGGAAGTATTACTGCTGGAAAAAGTAGTCCGAGTAATGGGAAAGAAAAAAAACTAAACTGGACACTGCAGACTATCCTAAAGGTCATCTTCGTAATCATCGCCGAAATATCAAGCAAACCGTTATTGTTTATAAATGTCTAGAAAAGTAGGCATTTAATGCTGCATTTTTAACCTTAAGACAAATAAATTCTGTTTTGAATAGTAAATATACGACAGACGCGTTTCTCTCATCCTTCTAGCCCAAGCATACACGTACACACATGGGCATATCCGTCCTCTGTCACTCTCTTACTCTCCTACATTAAAGCACACATTGAACAGGTAGTAACGTCTCACATAATACACACACACGTATATACACAAAAGATATCGCCTCGTGCAAGAATTAATCACACATTACAGGACGTCGTAACGCTAAGCTATGCGACAGTCGTTAAAAAACACCTATAGGCCAAGACAACGCGACATTCAATATATATTAGTACTCAATAATGTACTGATGCCTTCGAAACGCGGAATTAAGTACACGCCTTAAATTGTCTAAAACAGCTTTCTGTTCACCCAGTTACCAACTATTACACTGATACTTAAGATTATTAATGCCGTGTTATACAGTTCCAATGGGAAATTTTTAAATATATGACAAAATTCACCTAATGATACGCATCTACTGATAACGAAAAAGTTGTGTTTCTTCAGAAAAACGCATTTGAAATTTACGAAAGGTGCAAAAAATATTTGTTGAATGTGATTGCACAGTTACTGTGCCTCCAAATTCCAAATCCATTATATTTTTTAATAAGAAGAAATTATTGTTTTGCACGAATGATAATAAATAAATAATAATTAACAAAATAATAACTGAACATGACATAGTAATTGGAGGAGTAATTTGAGCAAATACAGTTAATAAAAACTACTGAATCAGGACTGCACTAATTCAGCTACCACAGAACAAAGTACTTCTATAGTCAACAGTGAATTGATGATGAAGAAGATGTTAGATTAATATGAGTAGAAAAAAATACTTTTAAACTATGTTGCCAATTATTTTTAGATGTATGTAACCTAATTTAGATGTGTTCTCGGAATCATGTCAAATCGGTTACAGTATAGACTGAAGGTTGTAAGAAAACCGGTTCCGTAAAATGCCTATATATATATATCATATGCATTTAATTGATAAAGAAGAGTGGCAATATGCCTGGGTCTCAGTTTCACTTCTATTAGTTGTTGGTGGTATATATATATATCAAGTCTCATTCCCATGTATGAAGATAAAACAAACTTAATCACATACAAGTATAATCTAAATAATGCAATTGATCCAGCAGACCAATTTCGCCCTTATTGAGAACTCATCACATTCCGACAAGAAATTTGCCGCGGACAGGACTCGAACCCTGAGCATGTCTGCTTCGTAAATTTAGACACCCTGCAGCACGCCACACATAATTTACAGTTATATACTAAATAATATTTCTTCGTTAGCCTTTCCTTTAGGTGGAGCTTATATGGCATCTCTGTAGACCTAAAGTTCCAAATATTTATTTATCGGTCACGTGCTAAGTACATAACAGATTCATCGCGGATGCGGCTCGAAACGGAGCACGTTTTCGTCACGTCCTATCAATTCATCTACTGTCCTACCCGAGCTGCGCGCAACATGCAATTAACAATTATACTCTAACTTCTGTTGCAATGTCGACATTTACGTCAGTTCTCTTCAGTTTCAGGTAATGGAATATGTATTACCTTAAATAAACTCTGAGTTTCTCTGAACTATATGTGCATGTTGATGTCGCTTCTACTTTCTTGTTCTGCGCGGGAAACAGTATCGCCATTAAATGGGTTTTTCGCGTAAATTGCTTCCATGTCAGGTATTAAATACGTCTGTTTCTTTTGATTTCCCCCTCTAACAATTAATTCAATCGTTCAACTGTCACAAAATAGTAACAAATGTGTGTGATTTTTGAAGGGGCTCTGAAGACGACAATGGGAAAGAATAGCCGATACGTAAGAACAACGTGAAGAAGCTTCATGAACACTGAAAGACCATGAATCATAACATCACAAGATGCTGCGCTGACTCGAAATGATTTTTATTTCAATGTCAAGTTGAAATCAATTTACCGAAATAATTAATACTTAAACGTTGAATTATACTGCTCGGTGCCGTCCTTCTTGAAGCTCATTATACCGCCTTTTTCTTGTGTGGGACAATTGATTGCACTCGTAGGTCGATAAAATCTTGAATCCTTAACTTTTCCAGGTGCACCGATTATTGGTCTTGAAGAGTGGAAAATCTTGTTCCAAAGTCATTTTCAGACAAGCAGCTGATGGTAGGCTTTAAAATGAAGAGACAAGTGAGAACCCAGGCCAATGATCAGTACTGAATTATTTGTCTATAATAGCCTTTGGACATTAGAAAGTTTTGTATTAGAAAATTCGTGTTTCATTAACCTGGAATAGCTTATCTCTCGATTATAGAAAAAAATTTTCATAATAATTTGAAACTGTGTATTAGTTGTTGCGCAGCTGGTAACATATTAGTTCATGCAAGTACAAAAAGATATTCTAGTCATGTACGCATTCGATTCGAGCATACTGTCGATTCATCAATAGGAACCGATAAAACGCCATATACCCAAGATATATTTGAGTGAGGAATTTGGGACAATCGGGCAGTGCAATCAGCCATAAGAATGTGTATTCAAGCAGTAATAGCGTAAACTACAAACAAATTCTTCGACAATTCGACATCAAAGCCAACTTACTATATATATATATATATATATATATATATATATATATATATATAGAGTAGAGAGAGAGAGAGAGAGAGAGAGTGAGAAAATGGAAACCAATCAAATTGCGTGCGTCACATCCAGTTAAGGCTCGATGCTTGTACGTGCTTCTTATGCTTACATAAATCCAGCTGCAATTTGTTTATCCATAAGGCTTCGTATGTGGCTAGCTCCCTTTTGTTTTTGCATTTAGTAATTACTTTGAATGCTATGTCTGGAGAACATACGTGCGATGTTTCGATGATGTGTTGCGCAATAGCAGACGTGTATTCACCATTTGATTTAAAACAGGCGTTTAAGTTGCAATGTTCTCTCATTCGAGTAATTAACCGTCTGGTCGATCGGCCTACGTAAGTTGATCGACAACTTGCGCATGTATATTGGTAAATAATATTTGATATCGACATTAACGGCTGTTTCTCTTTGATTGCTGGCAAAGGCAAGTGTGTTACCCTAAATAACACTCGTAGTTTAGCTGCATTAAATGTGCGCGTTAATGCTGATTCAACTTTCTTTTGTGCCATTCTGGAAACTGCATGCCCCTTAAATGGGATGTTTAGGTTGACTGTTTTCGTACGGTTTCGTTTTTATGGAAGCATCTACAAACAGACTGATGGTGTGGCAATGGGAAGCCCCTTATCTCCAGTGTTGGCTGAGATTTTTCTAGGGCACCTAGAGAACACATCATTAAAGAGTGACATAAGTAAATGTGCTCAATATATACGGTACGTGGATGATATATTTCTTGTACTTAAGAACAGGTCGCAATCACGAACATTGCTTCAAAGTTTCAACAAATCACATAAGAATATCGGCTTCACGTCAGAGCACGAGAAAGATGACTGTCTGCCTTTCCTAGATGTTCTATTAAAGAAAGAAACTAATGGTAAATTAAACATAACAATTTACCATAAACCAACATGGTCTGCACAGTATTTGCATTACAGCAGTTTTGTGCCATTTCAATATAAATTATCAACAGTTCGTGGTTGCTTTTCAAGAATTGACAGGTTGGTTAGTCAAGATTCTAAAGAAAATGAATATAATAAAGCAATTAACGATTTAATGTCTAATGGCTATCCCAGACCATTAATTGAATCAGTTATTAAAAGGGGAGTTAAACAGAAAACCACGTATTATGGGCCAGAAAAGAAAACAGTCTACCTAAACATCCCATTTAAGGGGGATGCAGTTTCCCGAATGGCACAAAAGAAAGTTGAATCAGCATTAACGCGCACATTTAATGCAGCTAAACTACGAGTGTTATTTAGGGTAACACACTTGCCTTTGCCAGCAATCAAAGAGAAACAGCCGTTAATGTCGATATCAAATATTATTTACCAATATACATGCGCAAGTTGTCGATCAACTTACGTAGGCCGATCGACCAGACGGTTAATTACTCGAATGAGAGAACATTGCAACTTAAACGCCTGTTTTAAATCAAATGGTGAATACACGTCTGCTATTGCGCAACACATCATCGAAACATCGCACGTATGTTCTCCAGACGTAGCATTCAAAGTAATTACTAAATGCAAAAACAAAAGGGAGCTAGCCACATACGAAGCCTTATGGATAAACAAATTGCAGCCGGATTTATGTAAGCAGAAGAAGCACGTACAAGCATTGAGCTTGAACTGGATGTGACGCACGCAATTTGATTGGTTTCTGTTTTTCACACTCTCTCTATGTTCACATATTTCTATCTTGTTTTGCTTTCCAATTTATATATAAAGATATGTTCATTAGTAGATATTTGAGAAGACAATGCGAAAGAAATGTTTCTTGTATCTGATAAAATTATTTTCTATCACCGATCGCGCGACCTATGTTCGTTTAATTACGTAACATTTGTTAACAGACTATCATTTTACTCGTGGGCCATCTGATTCTTAATAAACTTCACACTGTTAAGCGGAGGGCATCCGTAGAGCCATTATGCTGAACAACAGTTTTTCTCTAGTTCTGAGCAGCACATCGGCTATCGATATTCTTCATGTGGTGGGTCTATCGCCGCCTCGATTTGGCCGTTCTCAACGAGAACTATACCGGCGACTTTGTCTTATAAGCGATGTATTAGCCAGATATGCCGCCATGGACGTTCGTGTCCCAACATATTGCGATTTTCCCAGCCACTGGCTGCTGGGGCCCATCACAAATTCACAGAATATAATGCGATACATTAATCGATGTAATGCCAAATCTGCATACTGTTGACATGAGGCTCACCAGTGATGACTCTGATGCCGATAATTTGTCTATTAATGTAGAATATTTTGGAGCATAGATTTTTACGTTGAGACTGTCAGACATGCTCTGCAGAGCACCATATCTGGTACGGTCAAGCAACCTAAGCATCACGGTCTCATGTGGTTGCAAACTCGGCGAGGAATCCGTTAGCATAACCATACACCGCTTAATTCGTGATATGATGTACATGAAAAACGCATCTGGCTGCAGTTCAAGTTTTTATCAGGAAAAAACTTCCTGTTGTCTTGAACCTCTACTTTTACAATTGGTGTTTCTAACAAGAAATCTTACGCTTTCTGTGACCTTTTTGACATCCGGTATTGAAAATATGGACATAAATGCAAATGAAAGCAGCATTATCTGGTCGATTTGATTTCAAACACTTGTGGAAGTCAGCATGCTATATTTTGTTCTATGTTTGAATTATTCATTCACACTTAAAAGATGGGTCTATTGTGCTTTCTCTCTCGTTATTACCAAAAACCGTTTCACCTATATGAGATTTTAGTAATCATTCATCAGGCTTACATTCGAACCAGCTCTTCTACCAAAAATTAGGATGCCACGATACGGCGTGGCAATACTAATTTGATTAATTAGCAATAAAATATAGTGGGTTGTTCACAAAGAATTACACCTCTTAGGAAAACAAATATAAATAACAATAATTTTTTTTATTCATTATTAATTGATAATCTCGATTGCTCTCTTCACCATGCTCTTTAACGTTACGTTGTTTCAGCCTTTCATTGATGTTGGATATTACTTTTACCTTCAAATCAACCCTAAAGTGAGCCATTTCATAGCCACTGTATAAATGGGCTTGATTACGAATTACACTGATGATAGGTTTTATAATTTTATCGTTTGATGAAGATAATAAATAAGTTTTGTTTACTGCATTTAGTCTCAGATTACGAGTAACTTAGAAAGTCAATTATAGGACGGAGTTCTATAAGCGTTCCCCGGAAAACGAAAAATGTGTAGCCTAAGACAGGTACTGCAATAGCTGGGGATCGACGTAGATTATCCTTTCTATTTCTAGCTAATATATGGACAAAATTTATATACGAAAGTCATGCTGAACAATTATTATTGCATCGTCAAATGTAAACTCGCAAGAAAAGTTAGTGAGCTCCAAGAATGATTAACAATGTGAAAAATAAAATTAATGGAATAATATTTTATACACACACACATTGGATTACTCAATAATTGGATTGGTGGTTATTACATGTCGGCAGACATAATTTAGATAAATTGCGTCGCCAACAACACAATGAATGATAATTAAATTGTATAACCTACATAGGTGTTATTGAAGCTGTGAAATATATATTTCGTCATTTTAAAGTATTTTACGTCGATTGTGATTAAATCCTCGCAATTCAGCTTGACGTCTTGCACAATCGATTAATAGTGAATTACGATACCAGTCATGATTTATATAATGCATATCTAGTAACAAACTAGTTAAATTAGGGCCAGAAGGATATGGAAAACTCAAAATGAACAAGCATTATAAACTCAGTTAAACAATCATTGAATGAACAGGTGGCAAAATATTTATTTAAATCTAGTTTTTGAGCTTCATAAAAACATCAATCCCGTTGTATTTAACCAATTATCGAGCACCATAGCAAAACTACCGTCAGTCACATGCAATGACGCATTTCGAACTCGCATGAACATCATCAGAGTACGACAACAAACTGACTAGCGAGGATCAAACCGCAATGTATAGTTAATGAAAGCAAAATTAAATATGCGGCTGTCACCTCTATCAGTCTCGTCAACATTGAACTTGACTGTGAACGTCGGCTGCACAAATTCTGTGCAGTTACGAATTTTAACAGTTCGCAGCTCTCGCCACATAAATGTAGGTAATACAATTAAACCACCAATGTTTGCGCGGATGGTGGTAAAAATTCTTAAAATCAAGTTTGTGAGCTTGAAGTAAATAGCAAGCCCATTGTATTTCACTTGTCGTCCAGTAACATAGCGAAACAACCGTCTGTCACACGTGCTGACGTTTACCGATCTTCAATGTTTATCATCAGAGTACGACGGCAAGGCAAAGTTAATGAAAGAAAAATTAGTTATGCATTTGTCACCTTTAGCAATCTCAAATATATTGTACTTGACCTGAAATTTAGTTTGCACAATTTCTACAGTCTCGAAAATTAGTTCTTTGCAGCTTTCGCCAAGTATATATATATATATATATATATATATGTATATGGGTAAGACAATTAAACAATCAATGTTTACGCGGATGGTGATAAAAATTCTAGAAATGAAGTTTGCGAGCTGGAAATAAACAGCAATCCCATTGTATTTAACCAGTTTTAAATCGTATAGAAATTACCCTCAGTCGTACGTTAATGTTCGTGTCTTAATAGAAGTTTTGCAACCGCCATTTTCAATTCAGAACAATATATGTGAAATTACTAGGCGCGAGATTCGCATATCTTATTTTGATTTCATTATTTATGCATTATGGTTCGATCCTGGCAAGTCAGTTTCCGTCGTGGTATGATGATACTCATGGCGATTCGAAACGCGTCGGTACGTGCAACCGACTGTAATTACGCTATGTATTACGACTGTAAGAATAAAATTTGATTATTGTTTATATCACGTTCGATAACATATTTTGAAGATTCTTAATGACCAAAAGACAGGCTAACCAATACACAATATTTTTAATATAATTTGAAATTTTGTAGCATGTGAGTCAGTGTATAGTATCACGGCTTCCGAAGCAGACGTACCTAGGTTTGAGCCCGGTTTACGGTAAATTCTTCACATTACTTGAAGCGTTCTCAATAAGGACGAAACTGGTCTACTGGATGAATTGTCCTTTCTACACTAAAAGATGCTTAATTTATACTGGCAAATGTGTATATCAAAATGGGATTGGTGTTTGTGTCAATCACGCAAACTTGTTTTTAATTATTATCATCGCCTGCGCAATCAATGACCGTTTAATAAAAGTGAGCAATGTCTATTCATTTTAACAAACGTCAGATTTATTGTCTGCCATTGATTTTGTCAAATGAAGTTTTTAATAGTGACATATTAGTTAAGGAAATCTGTACGCAATAATATGAATACGCTGGTCACAAACCCGTTTATGTTATACACACAAGAGACAGTGAAATAATAATTTCATTATGATAGAAATTTAAAATAACTGAGGATAAAAAAGAAAGGTTAAAATTGCATACTGAAAGAAATAGAATATTAATAATGTAAATTATATTTGGGATTAAGGAAGTTCAAATTAGGCCAGAAAGATATGTAAACGTCAGTTTGAAAAAAAATTATTATCTTATGGCAGAAACTTGGGAACGTCTGCTTCGGAATCTGTTGCCCTAATCACTGAGTGACCCTGCCGCGCACTTCACACAATTTTCAGCCATATACTAACCAATGTTTCTTGGTTAGTCTTACCTTTAAATGGAGCTTATATGGCATCGCTTTAGGCGAAGTTAAAAATACCCATCCCCAATCTGTCATTATAAGTTAGACACCGGGTTATATCGGGAACTGGTATTGCGTGCGACTGGCGGTAATTTTGCTATGTTGTTCGACGACTGGTTGAATACAATGGGATTGGTGTTTACTTCAAGCTCGCAAACTTGGTTTAAAGAATTGTGATGATTTATATAATTAAACGAACTTTGATTGCGCTGGCGATGATAACAAATACTTTAATTAAGGTTACGATCTTGATATAAAAATCGGACCCATTATAAACATACATGTGTCAATATAATCATAGATTTCTATAGTGTAGGAAAGGAAATTCATCCAGTAGACCAGTTTCGTCACTATTAGGAAATCATCATGTATTGTGCAACAGTGTATGCGGATTTTTTTAAAATTGCTCTTAAAATCATATTCGTGAGCTTCAGTCAATCAAATCCTATGGTACCACACGTGCAAGATCGAAACACGTCAGTAAATTTAATCACCGCCTACACATCCTATGTTCTTCTAATTTTATAAATTTTCATTTCAACATCACTTCCCAATGTATCGTGGTGTCTGTTCTATAATGACAGATTGGAAATGGTTAGTTGTAACTTCAGGTCTAAAGGGATGCCGTAAAGGCTCCAACTTAAGGAAAGGCTAAACAAGAACTTTTATTAGTATATAGCTAAAAATTGTGTGTAGTGTGCGGCAAGGGGGCACAGTAGTTAGAAAATCACATTTCGATGCCGATGTGCACAGGTTTGTACCCCATCCGCGGCAAATTCTGGACATTACGTGATGAGTTCCCAACATCAGTTTAACATGTGGTTCTACATTTCTTTCAAACTGACTGTTGCAAATCCTTCTCGACTTATTTGAACTAACCTAATCTCAAATATGACAGTTTATCACATCAGAGTTCATTTAAGTGTTATGCAATAGTTTTAAATAAACTTTACTACTGTCTCTTAAATTTGGACAAGGTATTGCACCTTGTGCAATAATAGTAAAAGCATGATCATATTGTTTAAATTCGATGTGATGGATTGTCAACCGATGATGTGGAGTAGTATATAAACAGAAATAGCGTAAATCTTGTTTAGCAAATCAAAAATCACGTGAAATAAATGATTATGGGGTTCAAATGTAAGGGGAAAATATTTGGATGTATCAGCAGATTTTGTGGTTTATTTGGTGATTATCATTAAATTTCAATTTCACATATTTTTATCTGCGCAGCAAATCAAATACTGGCTGCCTGAATCAAAAGCAGACATTATTTTAATGATATTCATGACTGAATTCAGCTTTGGTTGCAATGTCCGTATAATTTTGTATTAGTTGTTGCTCATCTAGTAACAAATCAGTTTAAAAATAACTAGACGTGAAAACAAAAGTCAGCCTGAACGGAAGGTAAAATCTTATGTGCACACTCGTTTCGTGTTTTACAGGCGACACATCAGTTGGAGTCGGTTATTCGCCCTATACCCACTATATATTTGGGTGAGGTATGTTGTTAAATTGGACGGTACAATCTCCTATGAAATCTTCTACAATGCGACTTCAAAGCCAACTCACTATATATAAAATACATATCGAGTCTGTGAAGAGTACCAACAATATTGCTGTTGTGTCAGTACCCGATACCAACATGATAGTACCGAAAAGATACATGGTCTTATGTCTGTGGTTGCCGAGTCGGTGCATGGTACCAACACACCGGATTTCATTGTATGCTAAAGTTTACCAAAATTGAGAATTAAAACTATTTCTGAATATATATTAATCCAGCAAAGCTATACACAATTTATTATATATTAGTTCTCCGCCACAAACTATATCTAACTGTTAACTATCCGTATAATGTCGGTATCGAAGAAAGGTAGCAAATGAAATGCATTTAAATTTTGTATTTATTTGAAGTATGCAAACTTCATTTAAATAAATATTATCGCCACCAACGCAGTTAATGGTTTCTTAATATTGGTATTTATACAATATTGATTAAAGCTGTTAAACCGATAGGTACATAGTTATATCGAAGTTGTGCAGTCGAAATTTCACTGCGAGACCGCATGTAATGAGAGTCGCATATATGCCATTTCATTTTTAAAATATATACAATGCGATTGGATTTCCGTTAGTTAGATTGTCGTCACTCTCTGATGTTGCTCGTGGAATATTGAAACCCGTCAGTAGTTTGACTGTAATTTACGACTGCTAACTAAAACGAGCCTTCTTTTTATCTAAATTTCGTAATATTTGTTTGAACGAATATCAACACAATTTATGACAAAAAGGTTTTAAACTGCATTAAATCTATGCGTATGGTGAAAAGTGAAAACATGTTATGCTCGTGATTTCATTGAACTTAACCAGCTGCCATTTTTTGCACGTAAAATGTGTGCGAACCTACTGTGGTTGAGAGCCACATCTCTGTTTTTCTTTACTTTGTACAAACACTGTGGCTGTATACTTCTTAATTAGAAAGCCGTTGTTCTCTGCCGATGACTATGGAAGATTGAGAAACGTAAGTAATTTTGATTGTTCCTATTTCATTATGATACATTTCACGTTAACTAAATTTAGGTTTCTGTTAATAGTAATCTTAGAAACTTGATTTAAATTATTTTTATCACCAGCTGCGCATTTAATGATTATTCAATTGTACAACTTATATGCATAAGGCAAAAGCTGCAAAAAATTCCGTTCGTGACTTCACTGATATTGAGCATTCGCTATTTTTATTCACATACTATACTGGCGAAACTACTATGGCTCAGAGCCGCATATATGATTTTACAAAACTTTTATTTGCATAGCAGTTTGATCCTTATTAGTCGAATTTTAGTCGTGTTCTGACGATAACCACATAGGTCGCAACGCAGCTGGCTAAGCTAAACTAGATTGATGTGTATCTTAGTTTTGCAAACTGCAATTTTATGAAATTTATCACCATCCAAGCAATAAATGGGTGTTTAATTAATTGTCTCGGCCAAATTCTTCCAAAGTGAACACTCAGTGCCAATTATACAGGCTGAAGACAAGATCGAAACTTTGTTCATTACGTCTAAGGGATGGAACTAACGGGAGCGTATTTACATTGGTTTAAGTACAACAATGCATAAGATTGATATAAAAGTATGCTTCTACTAGAAAAATATTGTCAAAGTTGAACAACTTTTTAGTAATCAACTTTGAGACAATTTTTTGAATAGCAACGTGACCTGCAACTTATCTCCACATATATTTGTTGGCTTTTGCAACGCTGCTGCTATGTATTGTTTTATAGGGAAAGTGGAGTCGAGCCGCAATAAAGTGACCTTTTGCCTTCCAGTTCGCATTCAAAATACGGTGATTGGTGACATCGTGATACAAAAGAGAATGCTCAACTAAATTAACATAATATAAAACTTCTTCGAATCGTTCGACACTACCAGATTAAAATAAGTAACCATTTTTCAGCGTAATGGAATACCCTAGTGAACAGTCGCTGGAAAGTAGGAAATGCATGCATTGAATTGATTGCGTCGTTTTTTAACTCTAAATTTGCAATATCCTCATGGTCTTATTTATCAAGTTTTTTGTAAAGCACGTCGTGTCTTATTCGTAATGACACTGCTTGTTTAATCCGTAGTTTGGAAAACGTCCGTAGATGTCGAGCTCAAGTATTATTTATCCAATAAATGCGTCAGATTTCAATCAACTTACGTAGGCCGATCGACCTAATGGCTAATGCTCTATAACAATTTCAACGCCGTTCTCAAATCAAATTGTGCACATATGTTTCAAATTGCACACTAAAGCGTTGAAATCTCGCACGCGTCTATTCAATAGTTATTTAATTCAAGCTACTACTTAAATGCAATAAAAGAAATGAGTTAGCAGCTATATGAA
The DNA here is from genome assembly GCA_029291075.1 of Eudiplozoon nipponicum. Lineage (NCBI taxonomy): Eukaryota > Metazoa > Platyhelminthes > Monogenea > Mazocraeidea > Diplozoidae > Eudiplozoon > Eudiplozoon nipponicum. Next base: position 142,182 of record JAQBSW010001001.1, on the reverse strand, counting down.
GTTTTGTCGATAAAAGAATTTCAGCCTGATTTAGGAAAGCATAAAACGCATGTTGGGGAATTGAGCCCGATGTAAAAGTCATGAGCATAGGCAATTGGACGACAATTGTGTTGTTTGAGCACAGTCTTAATTGGACATTTGCCTATTTTATTCGCCAGGTGAACGATAAAATTCTAATGGACGATAAATTTTGCAAAAGAGGACAAACAGCGCTTTCGCGGCTAAGTACAACTTATCTTGGCACCAACCACTTAATCAAGTCCCACAATATCCCAAATAACCAAAGAGCAATTGATAAGCAAAATCGATTAGCCTCTAGCGACAGTCAAGGTCTCGTTGTGAGGTATGACTTGCTCTTCCTCCAAAGCATAGGCTCTTTTCCAGCATCATACCTGGTTGATTTATGACAAGATTTCAATACCTATAAAGTCGTGACGTTGGTTGATCGAAGGCATGAATATTCGTGAATACTATCAGATTTAACATTAAGAATCGCTTAACTAAATATTAAGTAACTGAATTTGTTAAGAATGTCACCTTAAGAGAGCATTTGTTCGAAAGAAACACGCTACGCGTCATGAAATAATTTTTTCTCATGTGAACGAGTCTGGAAAACGATTAATCTCTCTTATACATTATCTTACTTTCTCTTTATCTCTCTTTCCTTCTCCTCTCCTACTCTTTTTCGCATTCTATATATATATATATATATATATATATATATATATATATATATATATATATATATATATATATATATATATATGATTTGGCTGCATTTGAATTCCTTCTTTCATTGTTCTAGTGCTCTTACTATTTCAACTTTCAGTCTTGTCCATTGAATATATATATAAATATATAAATATATATATATATATATATATATATATAATTTGTGTGGTGTGATTATAAGTGCATAAAAACACATGTAGGCACAGTTCAATGCCTTTTTGTTTGAATGTGTAAATTTGTGTTGTTGCAGCTTGATTTATTTTTGTTAGATAAGAAATTTCAGATGGAATTTGATACCACTGTCAAGAGTCAATTTGGTTGACATATGAGCAGTTTCGAACACTTTCAATGCTAAATGATAAGCCGGACTGAAAAGAACGTTCGAACGAAGTAGTTTGTGATATAAAGAAAATTGTGGAATAACGGACGCGTGTATAGCATAACCAAGGCAGGTTGGAGAGCAACAGATGAGAAATTACAGAATGGAAATTTAAAAACAACAAGCACAACGTGGTAGAGTAAAGCACATGAATCGAGAAAGAATGCAGATTAGAAGAACACTAGGCAGGTGATTAAAGGAAAACATAGACTGTAAGTTTGGTGACTGAAAACCAAGAGACTATGAATAAGCGAAACCGTATGTACACCTGATTGCCAGACGGGTGGCAAGTAGGAGAAAATACACGAATGGATGACTTTAGTTGATAAGAGAGATAACATATCATTTTTAGCAGCGTAATGTAGGCAACCTGGCTAAAAAATGTGATATCACTCCCATCGAGTCAATGCAGCCATGTTAGCGACAGAAAAAAGTCAATTGTCGGCAGTTTTGTTGAAATCAATTTTCTCTACCTGTGTGGTTGGAAGAGGAAGTAAATTATGGGAATCATATTTGGAATTAGAGGACACCAAAACATACATATTTATGCACGTATGCGCTCAGGTATACATTGGCACGGAAGCAGCTACACACGGGCAATGCGTACAAACACTAGTGTATCAATTTAACTGCCGAAAGGCTCGTACAACGTGAAGACGTTCGATTTCCGTAAATTGCAATGGTGAATAGTTGTAATAGCAGGAAAACGTAGAAATATTACTGTTTATATATATATATATATATATATATATATATATATATATATATATATATATATATATATATATATATATATATATATATATATATATTGGAAGAAGCAGGCGCAATAAATGACATTTCGAAAAGAAAATTGTGGTGGATAAAGTGATTAGCATACGCAGGTGTCGCGTTGCTAGTTGATGGGTGCCGCTACAGACGTGTATTGACTTTAAAAAATTAAGTAATGGAAATTGGTTAGTTGAAACAATTTGCGTAATCTGAGACTTGCACAACAGAAGCTGTTAGCATTATGGTGCATAACTAGAAATGACAAATAAGTTGGCTAATTAAGCAAACTATTGATAGGGGATTGTAGTTATGTATGTGTATGTGTGTGTGTGTGCACGTGAGACTTTGTACGTGTGTGATTATGCGTGAGGGAGATAGAGAGAGATTATCAATAAAAAATTTGTGTCGGTTTGGTTGAATGTACCTTCGAAATAAAACTGCTAGTGTGAATGTCAATAGTATACCAAAGAATAAATTCTACAGACTGTGCCCACGAATATACATGGCATTTAACAGCTTGCGCATGAGATTTTAATAATCAATTAGATGTAAAATATAATGTACATATTTACTATGTGAAAGAGACACAATTCGCAAAGTGGATGATTCGGATGCAAGCGTCAAATAATCTTTCAAAATATCCATCTGATTTGCATACCATTAAACAAGCATTGATTGCGTAGGTAGTGATAACAATTATTTCAATCAAGTTTGGCAAATCTATATAAGCACCAATCAGATTATATATATATATATATATATATATATATATATATATATCTATATATATATATATATATATATAGTATAAAGACAAATCATCAGGTACAATTGATTTGTCCTTATTGGGGACTCGTCAAGTACTGTTCAGAATATTTCCGTGGACTGTGCACGAACCGTGGAATATAATCATTTCATTTGATTTAGGACAATTAAAAAAGTAGAACGTGCTGACGCAATTCCATCTTCCAGTGTAAATTTTAGACAATGGCACAGTTATATAAATATAATAGTAAACATATATTTAGGAAGACATAAGACATTCATGTACAGAACTGAAATGGTATACATGTCAAAACATTGCACTACTGTGTCTCACGCAGTTATGCATTTCGGATCTCGCATGGGTCAACATTAAATAAAAACGGAAAAATGTAAAGTTAGCTTGAACTCCTTATATATATATATATATATATATATATATATATATATATATATATATCACATATATTCAGTTCCCACCCATAGTATGCTCGCATGCTTCGCAATTGATTAGAAATGACAGCTTCACTATTTAAGTGAACATTAGTTACGCAGGTGTTAAATATTATAGAAATCGGGTATTCGATCTTGATGTAAAAACTTGTCCCCTTATATACATACATTTATCAGAAAAAACTAAACATTTTATATTGTAAGAAAGGAAATTCATCCAATAGATAGGTTTCGACCTTATTAATAACTCTTACGTTTGGCAAAGAATTTGCCGCGGTCAGGGCTCGAACCTGAGCACGTCTGCTTGTGAATCTGTTTCTCTGACGATTGATTCCTTCAGCCGCAAGCTACTTGCAATCTTCTGTCATACACTTAAAAATATTTCCTGGTTAGCCTTCCATTTAGGTGGAGCTCATATGGAATTTATGTAGACCTAGTTCCAAATAACCTTCCCCGATCTGCCATTATGGAACAGACACCACGCTGTAAGGTATCACGTTATTGAATTGAACATATAAATAATAAAATGAACATTGATTGTGCGGGCGATGAGAAAAATTATTTATATCAATTTTGCGATCTTGATGCAAACGCTCATCCCATTATATACATACATTTGCCGGCATAAACTGTACATTTTATAAGGCAGATAAGACCTTTCATTTAATAGATCGGTTTCGACTTTATCAAAAACTCCCGCACGTAAACTTGATTTAAAGAATTGTTACCACCAACTGAGCAATCAATTTTTGTTTAAGCAAAAACCAAATGAAGAAAAAACTCGATCTTTTACGAATCTAATTTCCTATTTAATTTAATATTATAAGTGAATATACAATGGTTTATGGTCTGTATTGCAAAAATTCATACCTGATTTGACTAATTGATTATGTGTTTTTCTATCACATTGGAGGAGGGGTTATGTATTAAGGATAAGAACACTGAAGTAGCAACAAATTTATTCTTGAAGCAGTCAGACGGACAAACACGAAATGTCCTATTGTATCATGCCCTAATTAAACAATTTTGCTAAGCACCGACTAAACATGTGCGAGAAGATTACGCAGTGCATGCCAGGAAATTGGAAGGATCGGTTTCATTGACCGAAAGCAGCCGTTGCTCATAAGATACATGATTTTAAATATTTTAGTTGTAGAATTGGTTTCATTCCGATTAAGTTTATTTCAACAACAATATCATTTAAATATCTATAATAATGAGCCGTGATTGGTTAAGGATTCAGATAAAAATAATCTTATACATCAGTTACATAAAAATTAGTGGATACATATACATTCACACAAGAATATATATACTTTATAATGTCAATAGCTTTCGAATATTACGCAGTATATTTGTTATTAGAAAGAGTAGACATGTTTAACAACAACATGGGTAATGACCGTTATATTTCAAGATTACTCAGGTACACTCATTCACTTTTATACATCCTGAAGTTTCATTTGATTAAGCGAGTAACAATTACTCTGATTAAACGATCACTGGTTGCGCGGGTGATGATAACAATTATTATAATCAAGGTTGCGGTCTTGATATAAACACCTGATCCGTTATTACCTGATCTGCGTTTTGACTAACGCAGCTTTCATTGTTCCAGTAATTTTCTTTAGCAAGATATTTCGGCCCATCTTACCGTAGGCCTTCATCAGTTGCATCTCACGAAACAAATGAAGCAAGTTAATTACTTACATGTGTCAGTATAAACTAAGAATTGTATACTCTGATTTTCCGTTTAATCTTCTATTTCTTGTTTCGGTTGATATGTAAGTGAATTTATATATGTGTTTGTTTGCATGTAGGTGTCATTCATGTATTGATGATTTGAGTTTTGACCAGGTGTCGCTTTGTTGACTGTTACGTGAACGAATGTTTACCCCGCATGTATATATATATATATATATATATATATATATATATATATATAATGACTGCACAAAAATAATGAATATCCTGTCACAAAATTTGAATTCATAATCATTTACAGAGACGGCACGATGTCCGTTCAGTAATCACAGATTGAGGGCGGCTTGTTAGGGCTTCATGTTGAAAAATTTGCCATATATCTTCACCTGAATTTAAGGCTAACCAAATTTACACCTTGGTACACAATTGAAAATTGCTCGCAGCGTTTGTCGTTGATGGCACAGTGGGTGTGTAAAAAACTTGGTATTTGATGCGACCTGGTTTGACTCGTGGTCACGACAATTTCTTGCGAGTGTTTCATGAATTCTCAATATGGACGAAACCAGTCTACGTCACAAATTGTAAACTTCTTCTTCAACTTAGCCGATTGATCTAATTCTTACGAGTTAACCAATTAGAAGATAACAATTACTTTAATCAAGGTTGCGATCTTGATATAAACACCTGACCTATTATGTTCATACACGTGCCAGTATCAGCTCAGTATTGTATAGTGTGGAAAAGGCAATTCATCCAGTAGGCGGGTTTCGTCATTATTGGGAAATCATCAGTTTATGTCCAGAATTTGCTGCGGACAGGGCTCGAACCTGGGCACGTTTCCTTCGGAATCTGATGCTCCAACCACTGAGCCACCCTGCCGCAAACTACACACATTTTTCAGTTATATACTAAAAAATGTTTCTTGGTTAGCTTTTACTTTATGTAAAACCTTTATAGTATTCCTTTAGCCCTGAAGTTCCAACGAAAACATCCCCAATCTGTCATTATAGAAAAGATACCACAGTACATAGGAAAATAGTATTAAAATGAAAATTTATGTAATTAAGCGAACATTCGTTGCGCGGGAGGTGATAACAATTATATTTGTCAAGATTGTGATCTCGATATAAACAGCCGACACGTTATGTACATACATTTGTCAGTATAAGCTAAGGATTGTGTAGTGTTGAAAAGGCAATTCACGAAGTAGACCGGTTTCGTCCTTATTGGGAACTCATCACGTACTGCCCAGAATTTGCCGCGGACAGGGTTCGAACCTGGGCACGTCTGCTTCGGAATCTAGTGCTTTAACCCCTGAGCCATTCTGCCGCACTAAAAGGCAATTCATCTTATAGTCTAGCACATGTTTATAAAGTGGGATGGCAATTATAGCAAACTCGCAACCTTGATTTTATTAACTGTTATCGTCACCCGTGCAATCAGTGTTTGGATGGGCTTGTTTACATCACGCTTTGAGCCATGTCTGTCAGTCTTTCGTCATATACTGTTGAGGATGAATTTACTTTTCCACATTACACAACACTTAGTTTATACTGACAAATGTAAGTACATAATGGGTCAGGTGTTTATATCCAGAGCACAGCATTAATTAAAAAGCAATTTATTAATAAATCAAAGTTTTCTATCAATTAATCGACAATCAAGTTCCGTCGAACAATTGCTTAACACTGACTAGGTGGGCAATTAGAGGTGTTAAAATGAGTTTCTGGCATCGACTCGTCGGGTAGTCACGCCCATCTGTTGTTAAGACTATGTGCGCGTAGTTTAGACTTTAATGATAGTCAAGTCATATAATCGCTAATTGGCTCAAACAATCTTGACTATGTTCAGTGATTTATCTTTCAGATTGATATATTAATCACGTATGGTAAATTTGCAACGTATAAAATTGTTTGTGTGTGTGTGTTCATTGCCTCAGTAAAACACTACCTCATTTTCCAAACTAATGTAAATGTATTTTCGTGTGTATTTGTGTGTGTGTGTGTGTGTGTGTTTATTTGTGAGTGTGTTAGTGAACGCATTTGCGTGTGTTTTGATGAACATATTTATGTTTATGAGTTTGTGTCATTTGCTGATTTTAATATTGTTCTAAATATGCAAGATATTGTGAATATAATTACGTTCACGTGTGTCCAACTGCCGGTTCACTACATCGGCCAATTTGTACCCCAGCTTAGCTAGAACCAGCTAAATTTGTAAATTGAGACAAGGGATCCCTATACAGGGACAGTGAGCTGATTTGGACGTGGGGGACGGATCTGGGGGTCAAACAATCAAAACTGGTTATGCAGTTTCACCCGTTCTATAAATTGACCAAACTGCAGCTTACTTAGACGAACGCACGTAAAGGACTCGCATTCGTGGTGGTGGGTGTGTGTCGGGTGTGAATGAGAGAAGAATTGTAGTCATTTCATTGTGCATAATTCAAGTAAACAAGTCTCTGCAGAGTGTCGAGTAGCGTAAACTTGTCCAACATCTGGGTTTCCTATTTGCGCAAGATGATGTTTTGCACAAACTACAAAGATTACAGGCATTATCAAAGAGGTAAATGCACAAACACACACCTTTAGGATAACCTCATTTTATCCATTCCTTGTCTGAATTAATAGCTATTTCTCCACCTTGTCCCACCTATCGATCCTCACGTCTCCTCTTACAAACTCGTGAGTGATGTTCACTTTGTTCTAGTGAACACTATTTACATCACGTTCCATCTCAAATCATTTGGACGAAATGATCTCTCTCACTCTCTTTCTTTCTTTCGTTCACTTACACCAACTAGCCTTGCGTACATGCGCATAACTTTGCCTCCCTTTCTATCGAAAACTACAAACATAAATGCACACCATCCATTTTATCTATATAGCATTTTTCTCTTCCTGGTTAGATCGCCTTTTGCAGACCACGTAGGCACACCATTCGTGAGTCTACTTTGGCCACTAAAGTCTGCATATTTTCCTACCTAAACAGACCTTCCTTAGGCACATACAAATCTCATATTCAGTGATGTAATTTACGAATTCCCTTCTACAAATAATACCATAATCAATGACGTCACTATGGGATGAATACTGTTAAAATTCACCCGCCTATATGCACACGCACGCCGATACTATATAAAATCTGGACCGTCGCTGATCTTTGCTCAACTCTGCCTCTAGGGACACAAAATTCTTTACCGCAAATGAAAACAGATGAACGGTAGCATCAGACTTAATTCAACCTGGAGGAAAGTGTTACACACAACACACCATACCTTAATGTAGCGGCGACACGTATCCGTTGGTTCAGCTAATGAGTGAGATACTACGCTGTCAAAATAGCTGCTTAATTTGACATCCAGTTCATCTTTACCTTGTTGTCATTTCCACTCTCCTTCCTTTAGCTCTTTTCCCCCGATTTCTGCTTGTCTTCTCTGCTTCTCAATCCTACACTTGCTTGGCCGGATAGTTGACAATTTTGTACGCACAAAAATCTAATATGCATACGAGTCAAATTGGAGACATTATTTGCCGAGTACCAATGACAGCGATCAATGATTTAGGATTCTAACTGGACAAACAGTACGCCTTCTATTTTGGCGACCCCTTTTTGATCTCATATTTGGACAAAATTACAAATTTTTCAACAGTGAATAATATTGCTTCTGCCCTAAATTCTTGTCTGCATTAGTCGCTGTTTTGCTGTTCACGGCTAAGCTAGACACACTAATTTCTTCAGATACTGAAGTAAATTTCCTTCAACAATTGTCTAAGCTAGATAAAAATTGTGGAGAAAATGTCCAACATCGGTTGACCAAATTAATAAACTGGGTCCAAATCGTAGTGCCGACTCCTACTTACGTGTCGCGTGTAGACACGGAACAGCTGTTTTCGAGATTGTTGAATTTAGCATATCTTTCTGGATTTATTTAAACTGACATCTTACCAGGTACGCAATACTCAAATAAAAAGTTGCATACGTTTTAGTTTACCACGACAAAAGATCGTTAAATATTACTCGTCTTATTGAACAATGACAAGATTTCCGCGAAATGGAGTAACTGGCGTTGATCAACACCAGAATATAAGGCTTTGTCTGGGTAGGCGTTACGAAGGGTTTTATTTTCCATTTGCGTGAAATTTAGTTTTGTCGTTGTTACACATTTAGGATTTTTGAATATTATGCATGGTGAACTGGCTTTAAAGTTGCATTGCTTAAAACATTTTATGAAGTTGACCCTGCTACTGCTTAAATATGCAGACATATCAAAGATTGCATCGTCCACTTGTGCTACATTCCTTGATAAATATAAATAGTGGGTATGTGGCGTAGTGTCGGATCCTACTGATGAGTTGTCAGTAAGCCCGAATCACAAGTTCACATGTGATTTGAACTGTCGATTATGCTGACTTTGACATGTTTTTCTGGTCTTCTATGAACTAACTTGTTGCTAGGTGCGCAATACCTAGTGGAAAAATGCATACGCGTTAGTTCGTTGGGACAGCATGTACTAGAAATGGATTCGGTGTCCAATTGCATTGCGATTAAAAATGTAGGATCTTCTATTTACAAATTTGTTCTGGCGTATAACTTTTGCACTTTAACGTGCAAAACCTTAGTAAAACAAGCATTGGTTGTGCGGGTGGTGGCAAAAATTCTATAAATCAAGTTTGCGAGATTGAAGTAAACACCACTCGCATTGTATTTAACCAGTTGTCGAACAACATAGCAAAGCTATCGTCAGTTTCTTTATAGAACGTTATTTGTGTATGACAGGCCAGTTACCAAATAAGCTAACTCAAATGTAATCTAGGCGAAACGCTGCATTAGATAAACAGATTGTTTATGAAATAAATACTTCTAACCAGACTAAATTTTTCATGTGCGGGACAATTGATAGCACTCTTAGGTCGGTAAAATCTTTAATTTTGTACATTTTCAGGTGCTCTGATTATTGACACGATTGATGGGTTCTCACTTGTCCCTTCTTTTTTAAGCCTTCCATCAGCTGATTGTCTGTAAATGACGTTGGAACAAGATTTTCCATTGTTCTTTTTCCTAATTTTCGAGACCTAATTTCCAGTCTCATCTTCAGGGTTAACACAATACGCACAGGAATAAAACACAACTTGTGGCTTTGTGGGTTGTCGCTTTGCTCCATCAGTTTCGCAAAGATCCGATTGATCACCATTTCCAAGTACGCATCGAATTCGTCTTTGTGGTGACAGAGTGCTGATTCGACCTCCGAAGGATTCAACATCGTTCAAACGAGGTACGATTTAATCTTCTTCTACACTGTTTAGTTTATACCAAAATGATAAAGCAAATCAAATTTTGCCAAATTAATTTAACTCAGTCTATATATATATATATATATATATATATATATATATATATATATATATGATTTGTGTTTATATCGAATTCGCAAACTTAGTGTTATGCAAATCAAAATGATATTTTGAAAGATTATTTCATGCTTGCATCCGCATTGTCTGCTTCGTCACTTACATCTCATTCATATAGAAGGCTGTTTTTCATGAATTGACAGGTTGGTTAGTCCAGATACGAAATTTGACGAATATACTAAGGCAATAAACAATTTAATGTCTAATGGATATCGTAGACAATTAATTGAATCAATTATTGAAAGGGGAAGTCAACAAAACTATACACATTTTGGACGCAGTTTCCTGACTTGCACATTTAATGCAGGTAACACACTTGCTGTTACCAGCAATCAAAGAGAAACAGCCGTTAATTTCGACATCAATTATTATTAATCAATATGCATGCGCAAGTTGTCGATCAACTTACCTAGGCCGATCGACCAGACAGTTAATTGCTCGAAAGAGAGAATATTGCAACTTAAACGCCTGTTTTAATTCAAATGGTGAATACACGTCTACAATTGCACAAAACATCGTTGAAACCTCAAACATATGTTCTCCAGACGTAGCATTTAATTTAATTAATATATGCAATAATAGAAGGGCGTTAGCCACATACGAAGATTTATGGATAAACAAACCACAGCCTGATTTATGCAATCAGAAGAAGCATGTTCGAGCATTGAGCTTGAACTGTTTTTTGTCTTATTTCAATCTCTCTCCATGTTTACATTTTACTATTTAGTTGGGCCTTTCAATTTACATATTAACAGATGTTTAATTGTAGATACCTGAGAAGAATATATAATTGATAATAATTTTGTCTTTATGCACAAGGAAAGGGTACTATGAATTTTGTTAAGGCTCCAATTCCAAAAGAATCCTTATTTATCGAGACGAGTACACGATGGCAAACTGTCTAACGAGGTTCTAAACGCAATGCATATTAAATCTCCAGAAAATCATGTATGCCTCTCTCATGTCTAGTAATCTCGTATAAGTAAGACTAGATTGGAAATTATGGCTTCACAAGATCTATTCAGTCTTAAGCATTGCATTATTGCAGTTTTCTCCAAAAGTATATTAATAATACATTTAGACTAGGATTAAATGTGCCTGCCGTGAAAAAATTATTTAGATCTAATTTGTGCTATTGAGATAAACACAAATCACATTCTATTTTTGTAGTCGTGCAACAAGTCAAACAATCATCTTTAGCAGGTAGTACGCGTTTCAGCCTTCCATCGTCATATTCAGAACCCGATGAATACTGAAAAAGAACTGTTTGTCACTCTGGGCGCCATGTCTAAATCTTAAACGCATATATTTTGTTCTACGCAACCGACAAAGCTGAAATATTATTTATATCAGTGAATGATAGCATTATTAGTAGAAAATATTACTGCTCATGTCGATCGCATTTAAGGTATAAATCTTTGTTCGCATAGCAGATGTTCAGAATGGTTCTTAATTTTAGTATCTGTGACGTTTCTCCTACCAATAATTTAATATTATTATTAACATTTACAGGCTTGATACACTGTGTATAAAGTTAGTTAGCTGGGAAGTCGCACTGCTGAAGGCTTAGTATGAAGTTCATGTGACTACCAAATGTCCCAAATTACTTGACCAATTTTATAGTGGATATGGGGTGTAGTATTGGTTCCAACTGATGAGTCGCCAGTAAGCACAAAACGCATTTGTACATTAGATTATATCTTTTGTATTGCTGACTTTGGCATACCCTTTTAGTTCTATATTAACCAGTTTGTTAGTATGTATAAAGATGAAGATACTTGCGCATGCTGTCTTCGTATAATTTTAATACGCAACTTGCTATTGTGCGATAATTGATAGCACTCGTAGGTTGGTCAAATCTTGATTTCTTTACATTTTTTCAGGTGCACAAATTATGTTGGCACTTGATTGGTGTGCTCTCTCCTGTCCCGTCACTCAGAAGCCGTCCGCAACTAGTTTTTTCTGAAACTCTTTGTGAAACCATCTTTTCTCGTCCCATCTTCAGGACTGACGCCATTATCACAGAAGAAACTACAACGTGTGGCATATATGATAGCCTGATTCAAGACAGATCTTTTTATTTTTTATACTTCCTAAAGTATTGTTTTTTGTCTGCCTCAATATCCGTTCTTAATACCTATTCTCCTATACTCACATGAATCAACGAATATATCCACATCCCTCCACACACACAACAACCTATACACACTAAAATATTCTCTTATCTAAATTGACATGTATTGAATGTGTATAAGCAAACACTATGGATTGACATACACGCCTATCCGCGTAGTCTCGATTAATTCAATAAGTTTTCTAGCGCGTAGAAGGATAAAAATTGCTATTTTAATAATATTGCAGTAATCCTCATTTTCCCGTTTACCTAATCTCATCGTGTGGTTTTAAAAGGAATAAGATTAGTACAAAACTGTTGAAATGATATAGTATTACTCTCACGATTTGCACAAGACCGAAGATAGAGCCTACACTACCAAATCAAATTCATGTATAAACATATACTATATCAGTTTAATTTTCCATTCAACTATCTGTGTCAAAACCATATACACATCTATGTATATATATATATATATATATATATATATATATATATATATATATATATATATAATTAAATATAAGTAATAAGGTGTGTTCATACGATTACGAAAAGATTGGTTCTCGAACGAATTTAGAAAAACAAATTGTTATTAGGTAAGCAACATTTAATAAATGTAATTTTTTATTAGGTGCTGCGCACCTAGTTACAAATTAGTTCAAATATGACCAGAAGGATAAACCGAAGGCAGCACAGACGGAACGTATCCTCTAATGTGCATATTCGTTTCGTCTTACTGGCGACTCATCAGTAGGAGTCGGTATTACGCCCTTTACCCACTATATATTTGGGTAAGGAATGACGGAGATTTGGACGAAAGAAATGTGCTATAAGAATGTGAAAAACTGCAGTATTGGGACTAACTTCATATAAAGTCTTCGACAATGCGACTTTAAGGCCAACTCAATATATATATATATATATATATATATATATATATATATATATATATATATATATATATATATATACCGAGCAAGTAAAGGGTACCAACACTATGGTTGCTGAATTCTTTGCAACAAACAGCCACTTATATATATATATATATATATATATATATATATATATGTTCTCGACATCAACAAATATATAGATACTATTTTTTTATAAAATCAAGTTTAAAGTAAGCACCAATCCCTTTGTATTTAACCAGCCGTCGAACAACATAACAAGACTACCGCCAGTTGCACGCACTGATGCGTTTCGAACTTCCATGATCATCATTTCCAGTCACTTACAATGCATGTGAGACAACTAGAGGTGCGAGCTGCATATCTAATTGTGCTTTCCACAAATATATACATTGCGGTTTGATCCTCGGCAGTCAGTTTGCCGTTGTTCTCCGATGATGATCATGAAAATTCGAAACGCGTCGGTACGTGTGCCTGACGGTTGTTTTGCCATGTTGTTCGACGACTGGTTATATACAATGGAATTGGTGTTTACTTTATGCTCGCAAATGTGATTTTAGAATAATTGTTACCACCCCCTGCGCAATCAATTATTGTTTAATATAAATACTATATATTTCAACGCCTAATGTCATAATTACTAAGAAATGTGGTAAATGATGTGTATTGAGACCAGAATAACAGGCCGACAATACGTGATGAGTTCCAAATAAGGACGAAACCGGTCTACTGGGTAAATTGGTTTTCTACACTATAAAAATTTTAGCTTATTATGAAATAATTATGTACACAATGGGTCGGGTTATTATATTAAGATCGCAACCTTGATTAAAGTAATTATTTGGCATTGTTTTAGTAGTAAGTGTTATTAATTGGATGTTAATCTCCACACCGTAGTATTGGTACTTTCTACAGTTATGGCACAAATAATATATATGGAGTTGGCTTTGAAGTCTTATTGCTAAAACATTATGAATTTGACACCACTACAGGTTTAATACCCATACGTGCTAGCAGATAGCACCGTTCAAGTGAACAATATTTATTTACCAAATATTTATAGGTTGTGAAGCGAAACATATATGCACATTGGAATATTACTTTTGCTCATGTTAATTGGCATATCTGTCTTTCATTTTTTAATTTAACTGGTTACTATTTACGCAATATCTAATGTCTAATTGCACAGGATAGTTAAATTATTCTCTGTTAGTGGAGCATACAATATCGTACATCTCTTTACATAATCAGATTGCAGTAAAAAATAATTTATGAAACTCAACATTTGGACCATGCACAAAAAATTTCAAAATTAGTTTGCGAGCTTGATATAAGCACTAATCCCATTATATTGCCAGTATAAACGGAACCGGCATACCGGATAAATTGACTTTTCCACATTATACAGTGCTTAGTCTATACTGACACATGATTAAACCAACATTGGTTGCGTGGGTGGTGATAGCAATTACTATAATCAAGGTTGCGAAATTTATATAAACACCTGACCCATTAAGTACATACATTTTTCACTATAAACTAAGAATTGACTAGTGTAGAATAGGCAATTCATCCAGTAGACCAGTTTCGTCCTTATTGGGAACTCATCACGTACGGACTAGAATTTGTAGCGGACAGGCAATTCATCCAGTAAACTGAAACATGTTTATAAAAAGGGATGGTAATTATAGCCAACTCGCAACCTTGATTTTAGTAACTGCTTTCGTCACCCGCGCAATCAGTGGTTGGATGGGCTTGTTTACATTACGCTTTGAGCCACGTCTGCCAGTCTTACGTCGTACAATGTTTATGATCAAGAAATGTGGAACGCATTGTGGCAATGGCCACCTTTAAGACAAATAATGAACAAAGGGTCTTATCTAGGGCAGACAGTATTTCAACAGAAATTCCTCGCAGAAGCGTCCGTATAAGAATGAAGCAGTCAGCCCAATGAGAAAAGCAGACTTAGAGCTGAAGTGAACATAAATTAATTAATGTGTAAATTTGTTTTATTAAATCGATGCTCGTTGTGCGCGCAAAATTCCATATATAATTGAGTAAAAATAAAGCATTTGTCGTACATTTAAAATGGCTTCTGATGGGTTGGAAACGTTGATTCAGGCATTGACTTCTCAAATGAATAATTTAACTGCAGAATTAGGCATAATTAAGGCTCGTCTAGACGATACGCTAATAATAAATACAGAAGACATCCAAGTACGTGGACCATCCAACATAGGTGGACGCAACACGCATCAGTACTGAAGCACGGGTTGACTGTTTTAAAACAATGCCAATGTGTATTTTTACATCCGCCAGCAAGATTTAAATATGCAATAATAGTGATCGGAAGATTATGCCAAATGTGGGCAAAAGTAAAGCATGTTTTAGAATTAATTGTTACAAAAGCATGGAGAGGTTAAAAAATTAATGGTTCACGTCTAGGTGTTACTACGATTTGTTTACTGTCCAGTCAATTCACGGCATTATCGAATAGTCATTGTCAATCAAGACACTTATGCGTCAGTCAAGGTAGTCCCCCTTGACTTATTTCATGATGATAGACTGGATATGTTGATCTATCTTTTCCGATTAAACGGACAGCTGAAGTATGCAAACCCCACCGCACGGTAAGGTTTACCGATAAATAATTTTGAAAGATGACTTTGACAGGCAATCAAATGACGGCGTAATTTCAGTTGAATGGCTTTCTCTTAATTTTGTTCTTCATTGTGTATGGTCACGATTTGTTCATTTGCTAGCGGGTCATATCATGCAAATTTTTTTCTAAATAGCGGGTATAACTAGTTATAGTAAGGTAGATCAAAAGGTACCCCAACTTAAAACAAACCTTTCCCAACTTCTTCCTAACATCAGGCTGTGCATGATAATTTTTTTCTGCGGATTGTAGAAATAAATGCACGTGGCATACTGAAAAGCCACGTTGACAAACATACATTTTTCTCTCCCCAGCTCCACTCATTTTACATAAAAATCTATATTTAATATCGATTTATTTCAACTTTACCTTGATATTAATACAATTGTTTGCTTTTAGTTATTTAAAGCAACTGTATTAGCAAAACAAGGTTGACAAAAGCCTCCACTAGAAACAACATGTTGGTTTTCATTTGTTTATTTGTTCACATATTGTCAACAGACAGGTGATACACTGTTTGATGATTTAGATCTGCCCTATATATGTATATGTATAATAAAATGAAAACCGACGATATATATATATCGTTCCAATTTTCACCATTGTTTAAAATATGAGAACAAAACAACGCACTCCATGGAATAACATTTATTAATAAATCTTATTTCTACCAGTATTTACAGAAATTGTTCTGGATTCATTGTACTTCGTTCATCCATTCCACTGTACATTCTAAATATTAACCAATCTCTGTATTGCGCAATTTAGACCAACAATTTTGCGCACTCCTTTTGCGTAACGTCATTTGGTGTGTCATCGCTTTCATTGTAATTGCGTCCGTAATTGATGGATTTGTCGTATTTTGCGAAACGTTGGCTATTTTTGAAGGCCTGACAGTTATTTCTTAGTTCAAGACCAATTTAATTTTTATAAAATTATTTTCTGCACGTTTAAGCAGGGCTTCAGCTTACTAATTGCAATAGCTCCAAAAGCCAGAAATATTGTCTCTGTTTTTGTCTTGTAGAGAACTGAAAAATTGTTACTACTAACAGCATGACCTGTGAGTAGTACATGCTCGCAAATTGCTGATATTTGTGCAGGAGCTGCACCCCTTTTTAATAGTTTTTGAGGGAGATGCTGATTAATTCTAGATTCCAACCTCTTTTTTTATCTGCCGATGTACTGAGCGTTGCAGGTACATTTAAATTTGTATACATACAAAGGTATTGACGTCACAGAGAGGCTATCATTTTCATTCGTGCGCATCAGTTTTGTTCTGTTGAATACCACTCTCATCTGTATTGATGGAAACTGTGCTTTTGTCGCTCCAATTACTTTTCTTTTAAAGATCTTAGCTGGAAGATCACCTCCAAAGGGAACACTAAGCGTTACTCTCTGGGGAGTTTTGTTTTCCTCCAAATTGGTCTCGATTTCATTGCGTTGCCTCAAGCTGTATTCGATGAACCAGTACGGATAGCCATTATTTCTCAACGCTTCGTGAAGCTAATTTAGCTCTAATTCAATGTTGTGCGGTGAACAAATCCTGCGTATTCGTGTGCCCAAATTTATTATTAGGTTCCTTTTGTACGCCCCTGCCACACTAGTGAAATAGTGGATATATTGTCCAGTCCAGCTTGATTTCTTGTGAACTGACCTTGAGATTGTACCTTCTTCATCTATCGTTATTGCTACATCTAGGAAGGATAAATATCCGTCTTGTTTCTCTTCTAGAGTAAACCTGATTACTTGGTCAACCTTATTTATGTGATTTAGCCGTGCATTTTTATCTTCATTATTATCAACGACCATTAAAGTATCGTCAACGTAGCGCACGTAAAAATGATCTCCATTGATAAATGGCTTTAAACCAGTTGTTTCTAAATGATGCTTGTATATGTCTGCCAATACTGGTCCAAGAGGACTACCCATACCTATGCCGTCAATTTGTCTCTAAAAGACTCCTTGGAATACGAATTGTACGTTGGATGTACGTAATAAAAGTAGTTCTTTCATGTCATCTACTTCTATCACTGTTTCCGCTCCTGGTGATCGCACATATTAATATAAGGTATTTATATTTTTATTTATTGGAATGCTAGTAAAGAGTGACTTTATATCGAGGGACACTATTTTCCTCTCTCTTTAAATTCAGGTCGCGATTTTTTCCCATAAATTGAAAGCTATCCTGTACAACGTGCTCTATTCTTCCTTTCATGATAGGTTTTATAATCCGGCATAATAGTCTGGCTGCCCCGTAGGTTTTACGCAACCGATATTATATGGGTTGCTCAAGGCTCACAAAATGACCAACAATGAGAGACTTCCGCCTTTCAGGCCCATTTTATCTATGGTAAATTCTCCACAGCACTGGGCAGCCAGACTATTATGCCGGATAATAAAACCTATCATGAAAGTAAGAATTTACAACTACGTCTGAACACATGTTACTCCAGCAAACCCATACATTCTGGCCTTGATCAAAATAATTCATCATAATTTTCGGTAATCATGACATCGTTCAATTAAATATATGAAAGATAGATACTTTTTGTGGCGGCGAATTAATATATACGCAATTGTGTTTTAGGTGTTGCGAACTTAGTGACAAATCAGTTCAAATTTCACATGAAGAATAAATCAATGACAGGATGAACGGAAAGTATAATCTCATGTGCACATCCGTTTCGTGCGTATTGGCGACTAATCAGTAGGAGCCGGTATTACGCCCTGTACCAACAATATATTTTTGTGGGGAATTTGGTAATATTGGACGATTCAATCTCCAATACGAAAGTCTATTCAGGCGTTATGTAGTGTGTGTGTATGTATTGTATGTGTGTGTGTGTATTATACACAGACCCTGTTGAGAGCACCAACATAATTGCTTTTGAGATACACATAAGAGGAGTTCCAGTGCAAAAGCCGTAGTTGGTTCTGATAGCGAAAATCTTTATGCATTACCGTGGAAAGGACTTTAATAAATGACGCCCCTAAAGACCCAATATTATGCACGCGTCTTACATTGTATATTTGTTGTCTGCTTTCATGCAATTCACGATTTAAAAGTGATCAATGGGTGAACTTCCGTTTCTGGGCCTCAAACTAACGAGAAATGCTGTAAAATAAGAAACAGATTTTTCTAGAATGGAAACACTCTCGGTTAATCTCTTTAATGATGAAAATTGTTATCTTAAAATCAAGGAAACTTAGTAGATCTAGGGTAGATTGCCTTGAGTAGATTACGAGAAATATTCAATGTTAATGGACACTCGCTTAAGTTAGACTAAATGATGATGAATAAAATAAGTAAATTTAATCTTGAGTTGAACTACGCTAAACCTAAAAGAACAATGGATAAACCTAATTTTATGCTAATACCTAACCTTAAACTAAGCAGGAAACGAAAATAAATGGCATAAAATTATATTATTCGAAAACTTTTCAGACAATGCCTGACCTTGGCCGCAAAACCTAACAGAAAGGAGAAAATTTAACCGCTTTGGCGAATTCCATGCTATGACTGTAAACTAAAGTATGCGTGTAATAAATAAGGGAAAACAAAACTGAATGGAAATATTATCGTGTTGTAGAGGCTCCAGCCCTATTAGCTGAAGGCAGCCCCATAGATTCAGTCTTAGATTGACTATAAGATACAGTTTTCTCTACCATATCTATAAAGTTCATGCCTGCAACTCCTTCAACCAAGTTTTCATTGTCTTCAAATTTAAGTTTAGTCTCAATGTTAACAACACCTAAATATATAATTAATTAATCTAATAATAGCTGAAGAACTGTGAACATCTAACGTAACACTGCACCCGAGAATATAACCTGGAAAGGGAATAGACGCAAAAAAACCAAATTATTAAATTAACTTTTCATGAATGATCCAAATACGCATAAATGAGAACGCAAATTAGTTAATGAAGGCTTATATTGTTAAGATCAAAATTTGTAAATCCAAACTGAGAAATGAAATGGCAAATGAAGCTTGCTAGAGAACATCATGCCAGACAATACAATTTAACAATAATTGATTGCGCAGGTGGTGGTAACAATTCTTTAAATCAAGTTTGCGAGCTTGAAGTAAACACCAATCCCATTGTATTTAACCAGTTGTCGAACAACTTAACAAAACTACCGCCAGCCGCAACGCACTGACGCGTTTCGACCTTCCATGATCATCATCAGAGTACGGCGGCAAACTGACTATCGAGGATCAAACCGCATTGCATATATATGGAAAGCAAAAACAGATATGCGGTTTGAACCTCGATAGTCAGTTTGCCGTCGTGCTGTGATGATGATCATGGAAGGTCGAAACGCGTCAGTGCGTTGCGGTTGGCAGTAGTTTTGTTATGTTGTTCGGCGACTGGTTAAATACAATGGGATTGGTGTTTACTTCAAGCTCGCAAACTTGATTTAAAGAATCATGCCAGACAGTCACAGAACACAGAGAACTCGAACTACGCTCAACTCAAACGTATATATACTGCAAAGTATTTAAAGAATGAATGTTCTTGAAATTAAACGAATATTTTCTTTTTTAATAATATTCGTTCTGTAACGACACAAATCATTCGCCGACATATTGCGTAAATTAAATTCAAATTTATTTACGTTGCACCAATGAGAAAAAAGCAAATTGCCGTTTAACCACGTTTAACCACGTTTAACCAATAGTATGCAAGTACACATATTGCATGCTATTTAAGCACGGTAATTTACCATGCAAGTCAGTTGTGGCATTTGCCTTCTACCTGCTTCACGCGTGTGCGTTCTGTCGGCTGTCAATACGTGTGCGCTCTGTCGGCTGTCAATACCTACTCATCTTGTTGCGTGATACCGGAGAGACGAGCCAATTGAGTGCAGGACCTGCAGGACACCATCCACAACGCGATCACAGCTCAACCACGGGAGCAACAAATCAACCAGAGTCCACCCAAGGCTCTAGGACATCTTCAACGCTGAAGACTACAAGAGAACGCATTACCCGGCCCTCTTAAGGGCCCCCATATCAGTAACTAATCTCTATTCAGAGCACCTTAACCGAGTTTGTAACGTCGTACGGCATTTACTTGAAGCCGGGGCGTTTACAAAATTGGCGACCGCGCCAGGATATTGATTATTTATCTGATTTTTTTTGGGTATAAATAAATTGACTTTCTTCTTCATTTGTTTGGGATAAATCGACTAACATTTGCGTTTTCTTTACCCTGATCCTGTTTTTTTTCTGGGAATTTTTGTTGGGTATATATTCGTGAATTTGTGGTGTTCTTCTTCCCTAAAGGAAAATTTCAAATTTTGGAAGCAGTGTGTTATTCTTGCTGTTGAAAATAATAATTCATTGGCACTAAAGGCCAACGGGGCCTCTTCGTCTTCCCTAAAGGAAAATTTCAAATTTTGGAAGCAGTGTGTTATTCTTGCTGTTGAAAATAATAATTCATTGGCACTAAAGGCCAACGGGGCCTCTGTTCGTCTTCCCTACAGGACAATTTCAATTTTTGGAAGGAGTGACGCTGTTCTGTGTTGAAATAATAATACATTGTCATCAAAGGCCATCGGGGCCTCTGTTCGTTTTTTCCTTTTGTACTGGACAATATCAAGCAACAGTGGAAGCTGTTTGTGGGACAATTTCAATTTTTGGAAGGAGTGACGCTGTTCTGTGTTGAAATAATAATACATTGTCATCAAAGGCCATCGGGGCCTCTGTTCGTTTTTTCCTTTTGTACTGGACAATATCAAGCAACAGTGGAAGCTGTTTGTGGGTAAGCGTTTCGTTATATATTTATACATTTATATATACATTTTCATATTGCTTATAAATTTATGCTTTTAAGATCCCGTAAGATTGTTAAAATGTCAGGTCCAATTTTAGATATTGATGTTCCTGTTTGGGATGGAGATAGTGAGTTATTTTTTATGCGCGTAGACTCCGCTTTCTCCCCGTTTCCTGATTATGACAGTCATCAAAAACTGTCAAAGGTTTTTGCTAAACTACCTTCTGAATTGCAGCGACGGATTTATCCTAAGCTTGAGGCCATTAGGAAGCTACCTAATCCCATTTTGGGCCTACAAAACGAGGTAGAATCCTTGCTTGGACCCACGGAAACTGAGCAGATAATAAACAAATATGCGCAGTTAGATATGCCAAATCTTGGCCCCATAGAAATACTGAGGGAATTACGGAAACGTTGGTATAAAACCAACATTTCTGACCATGAGGCTAAGGTTGTTTTTATTAACAATCTTCCCCAAACATTAAAACTCTTTGCCAGACAGCTCCCCAACACTCTCTCTATAGATGACTTATCTGAGAGATGTGAGTTAGAATATAGGGTTTTGGAACCCAAAGTGAATCCATCATCCTTTTCTTCACCCCCGCAAGATGATAGAATCTCCTCCTTAGAGAGAACAGTGGCGAACATGGCCAAAGTTCTAGAAGGATTGGCCATTACCAAATCGGAGATAAATCATGTGAATGCTCGACCAAAATTCGTTTCCAAGTCAAATTATAATGGTAGGCGGCGATCGAGATCTCCGCAATCATTTAATAAATATGCTCCAAAGAACTGGTGTTATAACCACCAGAAGTTTTTTATGCTTGCCAAGTTTGTCTTTGTCGTTCCGAAGAATTTCCGAATGAGTGTCAATTTCCACAGCTGACGGAGAGGACAACAGACCGCAGGCACAAGGGTGCATCAGTATCGGGAAACGTCTGGCGCAGGAAGTAGAAGACCGTACTTTCTGCACATCAACGGCATCAACGGCGCTACAGGGAAGAAGCCAACTACAATCCGACATCCCTGTCGACTCTTTTCGTCCACGCCGAATTTTTCACATAGAGAACCAAACAGACAATGCCGGTCGCTATCACCAGCCTACTTGTTTGCATGACCCGGCCAAACAGCCAAACGAACTTCTGCACCTTCTTGATTTCAAAACTGGCGAAGAGTACATCGTAGACACAGGTGCGGCAGTCTCAGTTCTCAAAGGTGATTCAATGGCCGAGATGTCGCTAGGCGTTCTTCTCGCAACAGCTACAGGCGAGCCCATACCAACTTATGGCTGCCAATACCGCACACTCAACATAGGTCTACGACGTGAATTTTCCCACAACTTCATCATTGCCAAGGTCTCACATAATATAATAGGCCTTGATTTCCTTCTAAAATTTCGGCTCATTGTTGATCTTGCCAATCAAAAGATCATCGACCCCTCCACCGGACTTGAACAAAGCTTTTGGACACTTGCCTCCGAGCGTTTGGAGTTACAGGTCATTCAGCCAACCCCAGTGCATCATTCAGCAGAGATATCAGCAGCTCTTCGAAAATACAAATCGCTTTTCGATCTTAACAAATCCGATCTGCGAGTCTCCAACACGATGCATCATATCGTCACAGAAGGACAACCTATTGCACTCAAGAAGCGACCACTGGCTCCTGCTAAGCTGAAAGCTGCCCAAGAAGAATTCTCAAGGCTTTTGGAAGAGGGAATCATCAGACCATCAAAAAGTTCATGGGCGTCACCACTGCACTTAGTCTCAAAATCAAACGGATCGTACAGAGCCTGTGGAGACTACCGTAAGCTAAATTCAGTGACAAAATCTGATGCATATCCTATTCCAAATATCAACACATTACTTGAAAAACTCAACGGCAGCAATTTCTTCTCAGTGATTGACCTCAGACAAGCCTACCATCACATACCGGTAGCACCAGAGGATATCGAGAAAACTGCTGTCATCACTCCATTTGGCCTTTTCGAATACCTTTACATGCCTTTTGGACTTAAGTGTGCTACACAGACATTTCAAAGATTCATGGACAACATACTTCGCGACGACTCTGCTTATTGTATGTCATATCTCGATGACATTATGGTATTCAGTCCAGATCTAGAATCTCATGCGAAACATCTACGAAATGTCCTCTCGCGCTTATCCAACCACGGACTCAAGATCAACTGTGACAAGACGCAGATTGCAACTTCATCCGTCGACTTCTTAGGGCATCGTATCACGGCCCAAGGTATTCAACCGTTGCCGTCAAAGACGAATTCAATCAAGAATATCAAGTCACCAAGGACTTTGAGCGATTTGCAGAAAATCCTGGGAGTACTAAACTATTATCGCAAGTTCCTTCCAGGCCTTTCAAAACAACTTTATCCTTTGTGCAGGCACCTGCGGAACCGAAAAGGACTTAGCAAGAATTCCATCATTGCTTGGTCATCCGAAGACGAGGAATTACTTCGACTTGCCATCAACTCGTTAGCAAATGCCACAATGCTAACGCATCCAGATTTTGAAAAGCCATTTCTACTCACGACAGATGCTTCTGAATTCGCTATTGGAGCCACTTTGGAACAAGAGATCGACGGAGTTCGGAAGCCTATCAGTTTCTACTCGCGTACTCTCCAACCAGTAGAAACGAGGTACGACACTTTCGGCCGAGAACTTCTCGCCATCCACGACGCAGTGCGCCATTTTATCAGCATCATTGGCAGTAGCAGATTTGTTGTTTTCACAGATCATGCACCACTAGTTAGCGCACTTCGAAACGCAACTTCATCTATCGCCAAGTACCCTGCCAGAGTGGAAAGACAGCTTTCTCGTCTAAGCGAATGGCAATTTGACGTCTTTCACGTCAAGGGCAAACAGAACTTCATTGCAGATGCCCTGTCTAGGCCAGACGTCTCTCTACAACCACCTTCGCCGTCACCATTCACTGTCAACTCCGTGGCACTCAGTGAACCTGCACTAACGCCAACTCTCCTGCGAACTGAACAACGCGGTGACATTCACATTCAAAGATCAATAGCCCGTCACCCAACCAAGTTCATATGCCGTCTGTGGGAAGGCTTACCAATTGTTTACTTCACGGGTACGCAGCCCAACAAGCCAGTTCTGCCGACCAGCCTTCAGAGAAAGGTTTTCGATTCAATTCACTCAATTTCTCACCCAGGAAGCCAAGCGACTGTCCGACTTCTTACAGATCGTTTCTGGGGTCACAGACTTAGGCAGAATGTTAAACGATGGGTCTCAGAGTGTGCAATTTGTCAGAAAAACAAGATCACACGACACACTCGTTCTAAGTTGCAACATTTTCGGTCTACTTCTCGCCTAGCCATCGTCCACATCGACATAGTTCATCTGACAAAGGTTCAAGGTTTCAGCTACCTTCTAACTATGATCGATAGATTTACACGGTGGCCTGCGGCATTACCTCTTGGCACCATTTCTGCAGACGAAGTAACTAACGGTTTTATCTCTGCATGGATATCCAATTACGGTGTTCCCAATGAGGTCATCACGGACAGAGGCACTTGCTTCTCATCTGATCGTTTCAAAACCACCTTGCGGTACATGGGATGCATCTTACGCCAGACGACTGCCTACCATCCCCAAGCTAATGGCATGGTAGAGAGAATGCATAGGGAACTCAAAGCAGCTTTAGCATCCTCGTCCATTAATGGCAACTGGGTCGATGCACTACCTTTAGTTCTGCTGGCCATGCGTTCTCGTACTCGAGAATCCATTAAAACGTCTGCGTCACAACTCTTGTATGGCATGGATCTACGCCTGCCTAGTCAGCTCCCACGTCTACTACCGGCACAAGATGACCCACAAAACGAAGCTACCCGCCTTCGACTTCATTTCGGTAACATGTCCGAACAGCAGCCGAGACACACGCCTCGTCCAGTCTTCGTTCACCCACAGCTCCACAGCTGCAAGAGAGTACTCGTTCGCAACAATACTGCTGTTGCACCACTACAACCCAAGTATCGCGGTCCTTACCCGATTTTACTCAGACAGCCAAAATACTTCATCATTATGCAAGGCGCTACACCGACATCAGTAAGCATAGACAGGTTAAAACCGTTTATCGAACCACCTGATCCTGAGAGCGTTCAACCTTCTACACACGTCTCAGGCTCCGTCTGCCCACAATCTCAACCTGCTTTGTATAACGCGTAATTAATTTTTTTAAACATTAACATTTAACTATAAAATTTTTTTTAAAACTTTACGTTAATTTTTAGTAATTGTCTCACGTGGCATAACCACCTGTTCTTAGCTAACAATTGTGTAGCATTTGTGAACAGTTCTTTGGTATTATGCCATCTCTGAGGCAATGTTCGTGTACATATTTTATGCAATTATCTTTGATTTTAATGTATATATATTTTACATTATAATGTATTTCTCACACATGACATTACACTGCCTATTTTGGTATGACCAGCTACTTAGAGCTAACGCTTTTGTGTAGCAACACTAAGTAGTGATCAGCTTCATATCATGGTACAGGCCACTTTCAATGCATATCTCAACTTTATCTATTTCACAAAGACCACTCTACAAATGTCATGACTACAACGTCGAGCACTCTAGCTCCTTTGGTCGTATACAAACACATTGACAACGATCCAACCTGCTTAGGTTTTAACTTAAACCTGGCAAATTCAGAGGCGATTTACCTCGAAATCTTCACGCTGCGGCTCCAAAAACTTACACTGCTCTATTTTGCCTCACGTGCTATGACCGTCCACTAGAGCTAACAATTTGTGTAGCAATTCCTAGTGGTTACCTGGCATCATATCATTGTTGAAGCAACCAACAAGCATATTTAAGCCCAGCACTTATGGTTCATCATATTTTTGCTTAACTTGGTTCGAACTCTGTCATGCATTTCTTATCTAGCCTCGCAGAGAGGAATATTTTTTCTTTTTTCAGAGAGGAAAGTGTTGTAACGACACAAATCAATCGCCGACATATTGCGTAAATTAAATTCAAATTTATTTACGTTGCACCAATGAGAAAAAAGCAAATTGCCGTTTAACCACGTTTAACCACGTTTAACCAATAGTATGCAAGTACACATATTGCATGCTATTTAAGCACGGTAATTTACCATGCAAGTCAGTTGTGGCATTTGCCTTCTACCTGCTTCACGCGTGTGCGTTCTGTCGGCTGTCAATACGTGTGCGCTCTGTCGGCTGTCAATACCTACTCATCTTGTTGCGTGATACCGGAGAGACGAGCCAATTGAGTGCAGGACCTGCAGGACACCATCCACAACGCGATCACAGCTCAACCACGGGAGCAACAAATCAACCAGAGTCCACCCAAGGCTCTAGGACATCTTCAACGCTGAAGACTACAAGAGAACGCATTACCCGGCCCTCTTAAGGGCCCCCATATCAGTAACTAATCTCTATTCAGAGCACCTTAACCGAGTTTGTAACGTCGTACGGCATTTACTTGAAGCCGGGGCGTTTGCCACCATTATATACTTAATTGATTGGTTTAATTATTAACACGAATTGTGAATACAAATGACAATTGGTGTAACAGATATTCAGAAGCAAATGTAACTATCAATTTCAGTGAAATTTATTATATAGTGTGAGTTAGCGTTGAAGTCGCATTGTCATAGACTTTATATGATGTTAGCTTCACTATTGCAGGTTTACAAATTCGTCTAGGAGATTGTACCGTCCTATTATTCCACATTCTTGACCAAAATATATAGTGGTTAAAGGGCGTAATACCGGCTCCTACTGATGAGTCGCCAGTAAGCACGAACGAATGTGCATGAGATTATACTTTCCGTTCATGCTGCCTTTGGTTTATCCTTCTGGTCACAACTGAACCAATTTGGTACTAGATTCGCAACACCTAATACATACTTGCATATATATTAGTTCTCCGCAAGAAAGACATCAAGCAGAAAGATTATTGAACAAATATCGAATCAAGAATAAATAAAATTATAAAGAGATGGAAAAACACGTCTTATCATCGATGGCTGATTCCGATATTAGATCAAAACTCGTAGAAGGCATCCGAAAGGCAAAACCCGTCAGAACAAACAAAGCAAAATTTTATGGAAAACCAAAAACCCATTAAGTCGTGACAACCTCCGGAGCGCCCTCGATGCGGCACATTAATTCAATGATCAACGCCCCGCAACTTAAACCAGCCACGTTTCTTGGCAAAATACTTCAACCAACACGAAACATCACAAACGCACACACTATAAAGGACTCCTACGAGCTAGCAGATGAACTGAAGGGGAAGGGCATTCTAAAGAATAAAATGGTCTCGCTTGATGTCTCATCCTTATTTACAAACATAACAGTCAATAAGACAACGAGATCTTGTGTGACCTTATAAAAAATTAGTTTTATGATTTCCCTATAGACACCGATGACACTAAAGACCTCATATTAGCATGTAAAAACGTGCAATTTACATTCGAAGGGATATACCACCGTCAGATCAATGTTGTAGCTATGGAAAGCTGCATTTCACCTCTCCTGGCAGATGTATACATATATCATCTTGAAAAAACGAGCCTAATATATATATATATATATATATATATATATATATATATACAGTGAGATGTCTTTGAAGTCACATTTTAAATAGCCTCCATTACTGCTTCAATACACATTCGTATGTGAGTTTTAACTTCCATATGTTTTATATTTTTCTTAACCAAATAGTTAGTGGATATAGGGCGTATTACCGGCTCCCACCGATAATTCGTCATTAAGCACGAAACGCATGTGTACATGAGATGTTATATTTAATTCATGCTGACATTTTAAAATTATTTTCTTTATTTGAGCTTATTAGATTTTAGGTACGCAATAGCAAATAAAGTCTTGCATATATGATTTTTCTTTGCATCAACCAGTATATAACGACTATTTAAAACCGTATGCCTAGACAGCATGGATTCTGTTTCAGCGTGCAATTCTCTAACTTTTTCTGATCTGCACTATAGAAAGTCGAATCAAGTAATAAATGAAAGAAATTCTTTTGATGCCACAGTTGTTGTGTCCACCTATATTGGATGGGCCATGCACTCGGATATCGTCTGTGTTTATTATCAGTGTATCGTCCAGATGAGACTTAATTATGCATAATTCTGCAGTTAAATTGTTCATTTGAGTAGTCAGTCCTTGAATCAACGTTTCTAACCCATCAGAATCCATTTTAAATGTACAACACATGCTTTATTTTTACTCAATTATATATAGAATTTTGCTCGCATAACGAGCATCGATTTAATAAAACAAATTTACAAATAATTATTAATTTATGTTCACTTCGGCTCAAAGTCTGCTTTTATCATTGGGCTGACTTTTTCATTCTTATACGGGCGCTTCTGCGAGGAATTTCTGTTGAAAGAATGTCTGCCCTAGATAAGACTTTGTTCATTATTTGTTTAAGAGGTAGCTATTGCCACAACAGTAACCTTTAACAAAAATCTGTTAGTAACTTTGCATTATAATGCGTGCATATAATTTGAGATATCGCTAGATTTTTTTGAAAAATATTTAAGTTATAAATTGAAATCTGATGAGTAAATTGTTGAAATTTTGTATTTCAATGAGAATATTTACACATTCGTCAATTCGCAAACTGCTCTAGCTTTTTCAGAATTCTTCGGGTCTTCTTTTACTCAGGTGATACAACCTGTAATAATCCGTCTAACTGATGCTAATAATTAAGAATTAAAATTTCGCACATCTACTCACACTATGGACTGACGCTCAGACGAATAATATTCAACTTTATACGCGCCACATGTCATTGAAATCAGACCCTATTGACAAATGAATGCGTTACCGTCTCCCACAATGATCTTGCATCTATTCATTGTACAAACAATTGGTTTTTCCAGATAATTTGTGCATTCTGTCTCGTTACGCTTTCGAGACAGACAATCCTACAATACTCAAATTCAATATATATTTATTAATGCAAAACATAAGGCGATAAACCATAATAGCCACATTGGGAAAAGCATGGACAAAACTCTATTTTAAGGAAGGACATACTGGAATATAATTTAGCTTAGAAATAAAACTGCGTGTAATGTGCATTATGGATGGTGTAGGGGTCGATTGCATGACTCCAAAGCCAATGCGCCGTGTTCCGAGTAACATTTTATTAAAAAAGTCTGGCAAGTAATTGACGAGTACTCAAAGAGAACGAAATCGGTCTAATTGATAAATTACCTTTGCGTAATTAGTCAACGTCTCGTCTATACTGTCAGTACATATTTAATTAATAATCATTAATTCGTCATTTGAACATAGAAAGATGCAAGTTACATTATTTGTGTATGTTTTTAATTAGTTCTGGCTACAATATTTCGATTAAGATGAATGGCACAATAGTTGAAAGTACACGATGAGTAGACATGGCTTTCTACCGAATGCAAATTTTAAGTGTTTTTATTATACCTGTCACATGTGTTACTGGTTTGACAATTTCACTCATGAATTTTTCATTTGTCTGCTTATGTTAATTCTTTACCAAATTGTCTGATAACCGACCATTGCCTATCAAGGCATAGCACAGCATCTGTTTTGAGGAAAGTGTGCACTATTGTTTCTCGTGCAAATGCTTTTGCTTTCTTGTTTATTTTTGGATCTTCTTTGCCCGAGTGCGCGTATTTGTTGGTGATCATAGAGCCTTAGCTTCGTACTAAGAACTACTGCCTACTTGCGTCGCGGAACAACTGTATGTTGTCCGTTATGCCGCATTTCTGAATTTGTTTTTGCTACGCTATTCTACAATTTTAAACTGGGTTAATTCTGATTAATTTAGGCAACGTTTCTACTTTTTCGTGGCCAGACAAATTTTATTATTTTCAACATTTAGCAAAGTTTATTGCTGTTTTATATAGAGAGCTTGATCGATTTTTAACAAGTTTGCCGAACGCTGCTAATCATGTCGGGATCAGATTTTGAAGCAGATGTTGATAGTTTGCATGGATTAGCTGTATTATTCTTGTTTTGGATTTATTTACTTTCTCAAGTACATTTGAAGTTGTAAACAATAAGAGATTTAAAGAAAGAAGGTAGTTGATCTGTAGAATTCTAAAACATTACGTTCTCTCAGTGATTAATTTTTTAATTGTCATTGCGGTTAAGTCTATTCTTCTGATAATAATTAATACCGAGATATCTGCTTCGAAACTTCAGGTACACTTTTCTATTACAGCCAGTTCTTAATGAATTATATATATATATATATATATATATATATATATATATATAAATAACCTTTGTATTCTCTACAAAGGTTAAGCAGATGAACTATTGTTTTTTATCTGAAAAGAAGATGGACGAAAAGAACAAATTACTGAAATTAATCCGACATCAAATCTACTCCGGAGACAGAGAAATACAAAACTCTGTTTCTACTGGACTTAAAAATAATTGAATAGTGACAACACATCAAAAATGCCATCTTACCCGGAAATACATTTTTTTAAACAGTATTTGCTAATATCCCACAAAGAACATAATGATCCACCTAAGAATCCGAATCTTGAATATTTACTATAAACACGAGATTCAGGTAGATGCTAATGACCAAATGTACGAAGCGAGTTTTAGATGTGCGAATCTAATCACGTTGAACAACAGCGTATACATTGAAAATGATTCTCATAACTCATTATTAAGGGGTGAGATACGAATCTTAATAATTACACGAGGATAAAATCAGACCACCTAGGAAAATTTTTCCCCGTGGAAAGGTTGGAATCCTCCTCAGCACACACACTGTAAATCGTTTTGATGCCTAAAATCTGCTGCCAATTCCTTCCAAATCATGCACAATTTACTTAATTGCGTGCATACGCAGTATCATATCATTGGATGTACGAATAGGAAATTAATTAACAGAATAAAAAATAAATTACTCTGGAAATTGTTGTTAAAAATGCCATGCAGCATCTGAAAAATCAGACATTGCGAGGCATATATTTCAAGCAAAGCACATAGAAATTTATATGACAATTTTAGTTATACCTATAGCAAAGTTGGAAAATTAATTACAAATATGCAAAACCCGTTATTTAAATGATTTAAAAAAACCGAGCCCTGTTCGCAGAAAATTCTGGCTTGAGTTCCCAATAAGAACAAAACCGGTTTACTGGATGAATTGCCTTTTCTACACTATACAATTCTTAGTTTATACTGCCAGATGTAATTAATTAATGGGTCAGGTGATTATATCAAATTTGCGACCTTGATGATAGTAAATATTATCCCGTCCAGACACGCAATGTTCGTTTAATTATATAAGTGTTCATTTCAATACCACTTCTCCATTTAGTATGCTGTTTGTTCAGAAAAGACAGAATGGAGTTGGTTTGTTGGAAATTTGTGTCTAAATGAATGCATATGAGCTCCACCTCAAGGCAAAGCAATATAACCAAGTTACATTAGTTAGTATATAATTGAAAATTGTTTGTTGTGTGTGGCAATGTGGCTCAGTGGTTAGAGCACCAAATTCCGAAGCAGACGCGCCTAGGTTCGAGCCCTATCCGCGGCAAATTCTGGCAAGTACGGGATGAGTTCCCAATAAGAACGAACCTGTCTACTGGATGTATTGCCTTTTCTACACTATACGATTTTTATACTGAAAAATGTATGTACTGAATGGGTCAGGTTTTTATATCAAGTTCGTAGCCTTGATTATAATAAAAGCAACATTTTAGTCAAAACTTGTTCTTTCAATGTAAGAATATTGAGATCTCAAATATAACTCCGTCGTAAATCATGAGCGACAACAATGCGGATTCAGTGAAACACATGGGCACACAAATATACACTATCACAAAATCACACACAAGCAAACAGCTGTATTGTATGACTGCTGCAGAGAAATATAACAAAATCGAAATACCAGGCTAGATCACGCCCAACCAATTAATGAATGCGCGAGTTAAAATCAAGTTCGCCAGTTTTCTTCATAAAACAAACTGATTATATATATGTATGTATATGTATATACATATATATATATATGTCAGAATCAATGAAGCATTATTGGATCGGTCGCATCCATATTGGGAGGAACTGTCGAGTGCTGTTAAATGCTGTTTGTTGCGAAGAGCTAATATATATGCTGATTAGGTGTTGCGAACCTAGTAAC
Organism: Eudiplozoon nipponicum; assembly: GCA_029291075.1. NCBI lineage: Eukaryota > Metazoa > Platyhelminthes > Monogenea > Mazocraeidea > Diplozoidae > Eudiplozoon > Eudiplozoon nipponicum. Next base: position 109,309 of record JAQBSW010001001.1, on the reverse strand, counting down.
AAATTAGTTCACTTGTGACCGAATGGATAAACAAAGACGAGCATGAACTTTCCGTTCATGTGAATAGCACTATCTCTTCTGAGTGCTATCGAGAATTTGCGGATTGGACTCGAATATGCCATTTATGATTTATCGATTTGGGCCGTCCGTTGCAAAGGATTCTGTGCGGTACGAGTTCAAATCGAAGACGAATCGGTCCGTTGATAAGTTGTCTTTGCTGAATTTTCTAATCCTAGAATATAGTGACAAATTTATATATAATGAGATTGGTGTATATATCAATTTTGCAATGTAAAATATCACATATCAGTTGTAACGTTATTATGTGAACAAGTATGAAATCAATATTCTTTATTGACATTGGGTCGATTCCGATTGGATTTTGAACGTTTCTGAACGAGCAAAAATTAATATAAATGCATATTCTTCAGTGGCAATTCCGGCTTTATCGCAAAACAACAATTTAATTATTTATTTTCAATTTTATTACATTTGGAATTGTGATAAAGATATATGAAGGACAACGGTCATAAAGATTTCTATCATAATGATTGAGTTTGACAGTTTGCTCAAAAAAACTTTTATCCCTTCTTTAAGCCAGGCCTGTCACACCAAATGTTAATAAAAATTTGACATCAGTAAAGCTTCTGCCAGTACAAATAAATAATAATTGACTATCCGTTCATGCTTCCTTTGGTTTATCCTTCTGATCACGACTGAACTAATTTGTTACTAGGTTCGCAACACAATAAATACTTGTATATGACTGTGCGGATGTTGGCAACAATTCTTTAAATCGAGTTCGCGAACTTAAAGTAAAAACCAATCCAATTTCATTTAACCAATCGTCTAACAACAGCAAAACTAACGCTAGTCGCACGCAATAACGCGTTTCGACCTCCCACGATCATCATCAGAGTACGGCGGCAAACTGACTAGCTAGGATCAATCCGCATTGCAAATATATTGAAAGCTAAACTACATCAAACTCGCAAGTTTAATTTAAAGAATTTTACAACGGCCGTCAATCAATTAATGTTTGATTGTATATATATATATATATATATATATATATATATATAGGTTTGGGTGATGATGTGTGTGTGTGTGTTTGGAGAAAGCTTCAAACAGTTTATGTTCGTGACTGCATAGAAATTGTGCAGCCGACATTTTCAGTCAAGTTCAATGTATGCGAGACTGCTAGAGCTGAGAGCCGCATATCTAAATTTGATTTCCATATATATACAATGCCGATATATTCTGGCTAGTCAGTTTTCCGTCTTACTCTGATGATGATCATGGAAGGTCGAAACGCGTCAGTGCGTGCGACTGGCGGTAGTTTTGCTATGTTGTTCGGCGACTGGTTAAATAAAATGGGATTGGTGTTTATTTCAAGCTCTGCCAGTGTTTCAATATTAGCAAAGCTGTTAACTTTCTGTGCAACTCACGATAAATCGGGTAATTTTACGATAGGTAAATAAATAATTTGTATTATCTTCTGCGAAGCCAATGATCGTTTAGTTATGTAAAATTAGCACAGAGTGACATATTTTAACCTTCTCATTTGTCATCAGTGCAGGATCTCGAATGGATTAACAAAGTGCAAATCACAATGCATATTACTGATATGAAATGTGAGGAATGCGGATCGCAAGTACGCAATTAGTTTCTGTACTATGTCAGTAGAGTAAAAAATGTATACTGTTGAAGCATTAGTCACCATTGAGACTAAGAACGCACTACGAGTCCCATATAGAACTGGCATTAATTCAGAAGAAAGTCCTCGCAGAAGCGCCCGTATTATGATGAATCAGTCAGCACAATAATGGAAGCAGACTTCGAGCCACAGAAGTGAACACAAAATAATAAATATATGCAAATTTATTTTACTAAATCGATGCTCCTTAAAAGAGCAAAATCCTATAAATAACTGATTAAAAATAAAGCAAGTGTGTTAAGCTTACAAATGGCTTCTGATGGGTTGGAAATGTTGATTAAAGGACTAACTGAACAAATGAACAATTTGACGGCAGAATTAGGTATATTTAAGTCTTGTCTGGATAATTCATTGGAAGCTTACAAATGGCTTCTGATGGGTTGGAAATGTTGATTAAAGGACTAACTGAACAAATGAACAATTTGACGGCAGAATTAGGTATATTTAAGTCTCGTCTGGATAATTCATTGGAAGCTTACAAATGGCTTCTGATGGGTTGGAAATGTTGATTAAAGGACTAACTGAACAAATGAACAATTTGACGGCAGAATTAGGTATATTTAAGTCTCGTCTGGATAATTCATTGGAAGCTTACAAATGGCTTCTGATGGGTTGGAAATGTTGATTAAAGGACTAACTGAACAAATGAACAATTTGACGGCAGAATTAGGTATATTTAAGTCTCGTCTGGATAATTCATTGGAAGCTTACAAATGGCTTCTGATGGGTTGGAAATGTTGATTAATGGACTAACTGAACAAATGAACAATTTGACGGCAGAATTAGGTATATTTAAGTCTCGTCTGGATAATTCATTGGAAGCTTACAAATGGCTTCTGATGGGTTGGAAATGTTGATTAAAGGACTAACTGAACAAATGAACAATTTGACGGCAGAATTAGGTATATTTAAGTCTCGTCTGGATAATTCATTGGAAGCTTACAAATGGCTTCTGATGGGTTGGAAATGTTGATTAAATGACTAACTGAACAAATGAACAATTTGACGGCAGAATTAGGTATATTTAAGTCTCGTCTGGATAATTCATTGGAAGTTTACAAATGGCTTCTGATGGGTTGGAAACGTTGATTCAAGGACTGACTGCACAAATGAACAATTTGACTGCAGAATTAGGTATATTTAATTCTCGTCTTGATAATTCATTGATAATAAATTCTGATGGAATTCGATTAAAGGACCTCACCATTATATGTGGAAAAAACATATATAGCATCCATCGAAGCGATAATTAAACGCGCGCATGTTATTCAAAATTATTTGAACAGATTTCGCAAATTTAAGAAAAAACAGCAATTACATTTTATTTAGCCAGTTGTATGACATAGAAAATTTTCTGTCAGGCGTTAGATGTAACACTCTTTGGCCTGCTGAAGCAAACATTAATATCTCTGTGGAAAACTGACCAAAGTGGATCAAACTACAGTGCACATATGAGGCGTGCAAATTGGGAATTGTGACTATACTATTTGTTTTGAGTCAAAAATACATTATTCTTGCACCATTCGCCACAAGAATAATACTTGTAAAATTAATCCATCCTGAATAACAACTTCTTTATTTCTAGTTTGCCGGAAGGGGATAAGCGGTATTCCAATTTTATTTAACCAGTCAAAAATCATTGCCAAACTAAAGTCAGTCACACGTACCCACCAATTGTGACCTACGATATTTATGACCAAAGCACCGCGTAAAACTAAAGAAAACGAAAATTGAGCGAATAAGGCTTCATTTTCACCCGTTATATTGTTACATATTGAAGAAAGTCAGCTACATGAAGAAATTGCTAAACGTTCAAATAAAAGGTTAACGCAGTAGTAAAAATAGCTTATAAAAATCTGAAAAGCTGACTCAATTATATGTTAACAATTGCGAATGAATTAATATAATAGTTAAAGGTAAAGTACGGCCAATTTGATGATTTTTTAATATTAGTTCTGTAATAAATCGTGTATTGTAGCTAAGATATATTATAGATCAGATAAATGTAACTCGGTTATAAAAGACCGAATTGACTGATTAGTCAAGCAACGAAGTCAAATCTAGTCCAGTCAAAACATAGCTAGCACGAGGAAGAACGTTTCCTCAAAACCTGAACGCATATTTTTTTTATAAATCACACTCCAAATCAAACAGATTAACAAATGTGTATTTGACTGATATACTCTTAAGAAACTCACATAGTTGCTTAAGTGATATGCATATTATTTATGGTGTGTACACGTAAAGAAAATAAATTAATATTAAAATAATTACATAAGGTGCTAAAAGATCTCATATGGTTGCCTATATGGCTATTTAGATATGCATAATACGTAGTGCAGACGTATATATGAATGGATATTTACATATAAGGTGCATGCTAAAATATATATATATATATATATATATATATATATATGTATGTATGTGTGTGTAAATTGCTCATATTTCATGTAATCAAAGTGAATCATATGAACACACCTTGTAGCCTCTACGTATATTCTTATCCATGTATGTATATTATATATATATATATATATATATGTATATTATATATATATATATATACGCTTTATACGTAGATATTTAAATTAAAAATTAAATTTATACAGGATATGATTATAAAAGAATGTTTATTTGGCCGATATAACATTCGTTTTTGTAAACTCCATATTCGGTCTTGTCCAAACGTTGGAGTACAAATATATTCTATCAACAGTTTAATTAACCTCACTCTCTCTATAACCTATTGCCAACTGGATGAGATTAGGCAAATCAGGAATTGCGGATTACCGTAATATAATGGAAAAGGAAATTTTGTTGATCCTTCTACACGTCCGGAAAAGCAATTTTAAAAATCGTGAAATCACGGATATGTCAATCGATACGGTTGATTTATATTTATTATATATAAATTTCAATTCAAATTAGAGTACACATATATGCGTGTATAGGTTTTTGGTTGGGTATTTGTGTGTTGATAGTTGTGTGTATACGCGCGAGCATAAGAGAATAGTTGTCAAGGCTGGATATTGGGGGAAAAAAGAATAACATAACATTTGCCACAAGTTGTCTTCTCTGTGAGTATAATGTCAACCCTGAAGGTGGGACTGGAAATGAAGTTTCAAATATTAGGGAAAAACGGAAAATCTGTAGTCAAAATCATTTCCGGGCAAATAGAATAAGGCTGGCTTTAGAATCACTGGACTATTGCGAACCTATTAATCAATTTAAAAAAAGACATGCTATGCATCTGGAAATGTTAAGGAATCGAGATTTCACCGGCCTACGAGTGCTATCAATTGGCCCGAAACCGCCAGTTTTGGTATCAGTTCGAATGATGACAGCACAACGCAAAAGCCGTTTCCTTTTTAAGATTACAAAGTGTTTTCCAAAGCAAAAGACACAAAACGAATCACGCACAATAGAAGCTGTTCTATGCCACATTTATAATCCGGATTTAAATTAAAAAGTAGATCGTACATGATTTGAAATTAAACTGGTGAATTTTTTTCCCATGTGTGTGCCTGTGTGTGATCATCTACGTATGCGTTTCTAATTTCCTGATTTCTATTATGTTACATATAAATTTAATTCAACTTAATCCTACTTGCTTTCTTCAAATCAAATATATAAATTACCGGATATTAAAATTGAGTTGAGTTCTGGCATAAAGAAAGTGGAATTTACAACCATATTGTCTACACCTGGTTTATAAAAAATGTACGCTGCAATACATGATTTATATCTCAAATAAAAGTACAAATAAGTTTTCAATTATTTCTTGTGTATATCACACATAGTAACAAAATAACTCCACTACTATATTATTCCAAATTTGTTAGGAGGATGCAACGTTATACTGTCCCAGTTTTATTAAACAAATATTTAGTTGGTTTGGAGCGTAATGCCTGCCTCTAGTAAGGATACATCAGTAAGCATGAAAAGAATCTGTACATGAATCAATCCACCTTATTTAACCGTGTAGAAGCATGCTATATATAGCTGATCATTCACTGCTTGAAAAAGGTGTCCAGAACTGTCAGAATAAGACAGTTAAATGGTCTCTAATTTTAATCCACATATATTGGAATGAACAAGTAAAGTTTCGTGTGTAGCCATATTGACTCATTAGGCTAAGGCCAGAGTGTATGGATTTGCTCAAGTTATAGGTTTTCAAATGTAGTTGTACTAATGAATTTTGCGAAATGTAGCACAACTGGAAATCCATTATGTTTGTATCATGTTTACAATCGGCAACCAGTGTTGGTATCAAATACTGATACAACGGTCATTGTTTTGTTACCTTAAACAGGCACGGTATATATTTTATTTATAGTCAGCTGGTTTTGAAGTTGCATTGTCGAAGACGTTTTATGAAGTAAGTTGTCCTACTGCAGGTTTACACCTTCGTATAGGAGATGGTGCCCTAAAAGTATCCGACATTCTGCACCCAAATATATAGTTGTTAAAGGGCGTGATCTCGAGTCCTACTGATGACTTGCCAGTAAGCACAAAACGAATGTGCACATGAGATTATACTTTCCGTTCATGATGTCTTTGGCCTATCCGTATGGTCATTAGGCTAATATTCTAGTATAGAAACGAAATTAATGCTTGTCAAAAGCTAACAAATGCAACATTATGAAAACGTGGCTTCTTAATCTCCATACTATTCGAAACGTCCACTATTTAAAGCTTAAGCAAAGTAAAAGCGAATTTTAATAAGCCCAATAATTTAATGGATGTAGGAGGATATATTATATAATTTATATTAATCTATCTATACCAATTGATGCTGGTGGTATGACGTAAACGAAAGAAAAAAATATGGCTGCCAATTTAGACCTGAAACGTACGACGAAACTCATGTCGCATCGATGCTTCAACAGTGTAAGTACGGGTCGTGTTTTGCACTCCGTTTAGCATAACATCAAGATAGGAATGAAAAACGGTGGTTTAGCACAAGGTGCACTCTATAAAAATCAGGCGTGTTAAAAATTTCTCATCATCAATAATAACTTTGCTGAGACAATCCTAATAAGCTAGCTATGCTGAGATAATTGTACCTGTGAATTTATATGCGGAAAAGTGGGAAAAGGTTTATTCGACCGGTAATCGGATAATTTTTTTGAGCATTGACTCAAGTAAAAGAAACCGTTTTGACTTGGGCTATGGTCAAATGTTTAGCGGTTCTGGAAAAAGGTAGATTTGGTGATCAGCATGCCATATTATTTAAATGTTCTGACGCGTGGAACAACTTAAGAAATTCTTTTAAGTATTCTGCCCAAATCTTTGTCTACAAAAATAACTTTCGCATAACTGTCACAAGTAGAAAATCTTCTTTGAGTAGTCGAAGACTTTTCATATTTTAACGTCATAAAAGGTGAGACTATGTAGGTTTTCTAAAATGCCATTGTCTGCATTCAAACTTGGTAAGACAACGACGCATCAACGATTTCCAAATATGAGTGTCTGCAGATTATTTAGTTCCAAGTATTGACGGGGTAATAATGGTTAGCCTGTAGTTAACACGTAACACTTGGAGATGAAGGTGATTTGAGTTGTTTCAAATCTGGCATGAAAAGGAAATTCTTCATTATGCGTATACTTCGTAACGTGAAAATATCAAATTACCATTCGCTAGGTTGAGCAACATGTCTTGTTTACCAACCACTTTGATAGTGTCAACTAAAATGGGAACACGTGCCGATCAAACGGATCTGCTTCTGCTCAAATACGACAAAAAACGACGCATTGCACAAATGAATACGAATATTTTCCGACCAAATGTGTAATTTCTAACCAGCAAGGGTGTTAAATAACGCGTTTGATAAATTTTCGAATTCAAAAATCGTTAATCTCCTTTTCGAATTTTGCAGTTAGCACAGCATCTAAACAATCAATAGTCAGCGTAAAAAGGTAGTCAAAATTCTGGCATTTTAATATATAGACAGTTTCTTCCTAACAGAGCAAATTCATGTCATCAACCGACGAATAAAATTAGAAAGTTTTAGAATTGTTTTCAGACAAATAAAACAGTTGTTCCAATTAATCAGGAATATTTTTAATGCCGCATTTACCGCGTTTAACTGAGATGGCGCTAAAAAATTTGCAGATTAAGGTGGCTGCTGAAAGCGAAATGTGAGCAGCCAAGACTACGTTCATCGGGTTCGGTCTGAAATGCAAAATACTGGCAATAGCAAGTTTGTCACAATTGAGTAATACTCAGCTCAGCATAGATAGTGTTGTGCTCTGGTTAATTTCACAGAATTGAGCGCTGTTCCACGCATATGGCAGCACATGTGTTGCCGAGATACAGACACCTGAAATCCTACGTCAACAGAAGACAACTAATACGCCAACAAGGAGAGGAAGATTGGCGACTAGAATCAGAAAAATATTTTAAATCAGATAAATTGCTCCTTAATTAAGAAACAATAAAAGAATTCTGCGTATTAATAGTAACTTAATTAGTAAAGAAATATCTATTATATTTTATTAATGCATAATTATTCGTCTATAAAGACGAGACACCCATTGGGTTTGCACAAAAAATAAATAATAAAGAAATTTTAATAACTAATTATCTACACATAACTAATAAAAAATAAAAAAAACAGGCATGCCTTCACAAGTGTTTAAATGTGCAAAATAACTTTGACATTCTCAGTTAAAGGCCTTCTGTTAAAAAAATTAAACAATAACGATTAATGCTGTGAAATATGCTAAAAAACTGACTGCCTATAGCAAAATTGTTTTAATATACTTGACTTAAGTTAAACATACGCATCTCGAATTTTTCCTTATGAAATATGTCCAGAAGTAACTATAAATGAATTCCTGCAAGAACTGTCAATGCTGAACGAAGAGTTGGCGGAACTCTGCACACAAAACAGTCAAAATATCAAAGTTAATTATTTTGTTAAAAATGGCACAACCAGAATTTATCCACTAACAAATGGAGATAACAATGTCATACACCGTCTATCGCCTAATAACTGCGTTCCACTGCCGCTCTTCCGTAAAAATTGGGCCGCAACTTTCAATATAATGATTGAACTGTTAGAGGTGGAGCGCCAGCCTTATAGTTAGACATATCTGAACACCTTGTACCTTGATGCATATTGCCTCTGGACAAACCAATGGCGTGCAGTCTACCATAGTGATTAATTTTTTATACGGCAGTTGCTTTTTTAAAAATTATTGGCACCACAAAACTATCAATAAAAAAAACAGTAAAAAAGTATATGTCGTATACAATAATATTTGAAAGTGCTCCTCTCTTCAAGGAGAATTTCCAGTAAATGCGGCTGCACGGGAAAACTGATTAATTCAGAAGTTGTTGGATTTCTTGCTTAGTTACTTGTAAACAAAGCCCAAGCATTGATTATGATGTAGCCAAATCACATTTTTTATTCCTGACAAAAGAATTGACTTGAATGACAACATCCACACCGTCAATTATCGGGCAAATACATCGTTAGTGATAACGTCTCAGCCGCCTATTAACTATTAATCAATCTTGTGCTCATCAGTGGCGAAGAATTGTAAACATAGGTCCAAGTAGAAGCCGCAACGAAAAAGTATACGTCCATTAATTAGCTAGAAGCAGAGGGCTCATAGCCAAGGTAGGTCCTTGCTTGTGATCTCAGCTAAATTTTTCACACTGTTGCCGCCGATTACTTACTTACTTTACTTTACTGCGGCTGACTCCTTTTGGAGGATAAGCCGGCTCCATTTTCATGGAGTTTCTTGGGAATTTGGTACAAGTGGTGTCCCCTCACCACTCGGCTTTTTGATCGAGGACGCACCTCTAGCCTTTGCACATCCAAGCGCAGTCTGCAAGGCAGCAGTAAGTTGCATGGTTGCCGGTGGCTGTTGAGAGCTCATTCGCCATTCGGAAGTACGGGGTACTGTCCAGGAGTCCATGTAATCCTGTGGCTGTTGAACCATTTTGTGGCGGGGAACACACGCCGAGTCATGGTGCCGTCGTCGGGCTCATGTGGTATTTTATAGGAGATCCGATTGCCGGTCGGAAATCCACCACGCCCTGGTGACACCACCGCCATAGCCCCGTTAGCCCATGTACGATTGGCCATCGAGACATGGTTGACACCGACGTACCACGTTGAGGAGGGGATGGACTTTACGCCGATTACCTAGGTGACGATGTGACTTGTCAGATTGTTGTGCATTATAATCCTGGCCATCAAAAACCATCTCGATAACATTACCAGTATGATACATCAATGTATTCCTCGCTATTACTATTGGTTGCAGAAACACCGCTCTGATTAGACAATCGGAAAATACGCGTAAATCCGGAACGGAACCAAGCATTTATCGGTTGCAACATTAAATTCTGCATGCAATAAACCTGTATCCAACATGATTTGTCCACGAAGAACAGTGTGTGATTTTATGTTAATGATATTTTTGTAGATATATTACGATTTCAGCCGATCTGTATTTAGCTTGTCAGAGGAGCAGATTAGTTAATTGTGTCGCGTTCATGGCGAACTTCGAAGTGATTTCAATTAAACCAGGCGTTGGGTGGGCCACTCAGGCTGTATGATATCTGGAAAAACAGAAAATAATAAACAAGTATGGGTAAGCGTGTTAATTTGTTTTTTCGCATACGACCTGCCCGCTGTTAGTATTGTGCGTTGCGCATATTTGTGTGATTAAATTGAATGTCGTACATGCAGTATTCACTTTGGCAAACAGGTATCACTGCATGGACGTCAGGCCATTTGCTGTGTGTTGCAAAGCGATAAAGAACATTCGGTTTCATATTCCATTGACATTAGCTGTATGATTTCACTCGCCAATCTAAATGGAGGCACCGTTTCGAGCGGTTAAATTAAATCAGGTGCGGCTGAAGGTAAGATTCGTTTATCATGCATCGTAAGTGAACAGTCCTCTACACAACAAAATACCAGCAGTCACAATGCAAAACAGCAATTGATCGATGCGCAGAACCCGAACTATATAAAAATTACTTTCGCGTACCTATGGTCCTTGTGACAAAGTAAGACCACTTATTATAATCAAGGTCGAAAACTTGATATAAACACCTGACCTATTATGTACATACATTTGTCAGTATAAACTAAGAATTGTATAGTGTAGAAAAGGCAATTCATCCAGTAGACCGGTTTCGTCCTTATTGGGAACTCATCACGTACTGGCCAGAATTTGCCGCGGACAGGGCTCGAAACTGGGCACGTCTGTTTCGGAATCTGATGCTCTAACCACTGAGCCAGCCTGCCGCTTTTGGCCAGTACATGATGAGTTCCAAATAAGGACGAAACCGGTCTACTGGATGAATTGCCTTTTATTTGGCAAGGTGGTTCAGTGGTTAGAGCACGAGATTCCAAAGCAGACGTTCTTAGGTTCGATACCTGTCCGCGGCAAATTATGGCCTGTACGTGATGAGTTCCCAATAAGATCGAAACCAGTCTACTGGATGAATTATCTTGTCTACACTATACAATTATTAGTTTATACTGACATATGTAAGTAATTAATTGGCCAGGGGCTTATATCAAGACCGCAACCTTGATTATTATAATTATATTAATTACAATTGGCTCGCCAGCTGCCTCTAACTTTCTCCCAATCGTTTTACTTCTTGAGCCTTACGCTACTGCGGTGTAATTCTCTGGTACTTAAATTAGTCATAAAGAGTGTCACTGTTGCGTTCTCATCTATATTTATTGCCCCGCAACAAAGGGCTGTTTGTTTTGATAGATTGCAGTCTATTTTTGTTAAAAGATCGCCTAATAACCGAGAGATGTGTCCACCTACTCAAACCGATTCGGACACTCGTTGATGAAGAGTAGCGCCACGAGCTCCAAATCACACATTACGACATATTTCTCAGCACATAGTAATTTGTGTTTAGGTCTTTGATTGTAAACTCATCGCTGATTAGCGCATACGTGTTTGGTTAGCTAGCGCATGCACTTCTGATTATCTGCCATTTTGCAGAGGAACTTAGGGTGCCTGAGGATAGATCTCGCCCAGAAGACGCATCGCATTGAATAGGCAGCTGTTGCTACGTAGCAAAGCCTGAAGTCGCTTATATTTACAATCACATGTCTCGTTCTACTAAGCGTGGTATGTCCGTCAGGAACCAGGGATCTCATGACAACAACATCGACAAAACGCTTTCGCTCAGCTCTCACGTCTCGTCTATCGGTTATAAGTCTGAAGGTCCTTTCATTTCTGATTGACTATTTTTGACTGAAAATGTGCACGCTGGTTGGTAATCGTAAATTGTGAATTACTAAATCGACTGATATATATATATATATATATATATATATATATAATTAGGATTGATAAATTACTTCATATTAAAATATTGAAAATTATAAAATATATAAATGTGGTGAAGAATTACATATACTTCGGCTTCTACGACTATTTGTTTTATTATTACGGTATAATTGCATATTTTTTCGATTGATCTCAAGAGACACTGAAATTAAACGTTGAGTACAGATGGTTAATACAATTACGGTCTGAAATATTGCTGATAATTTACAATGGATTGGCTATTATGATACTGGTCTCATTTGTCTTAATGTGAGTTATTTTAAAACGTCAATTGACATTGTTTTTTGTCGACTTATCAGACATTGTGGTTTGTTTAGCATGCGATAGTTGCCTAGCTGGGTTGAGCACTCCATTTGTTGGAGTTAACTTTGAATGTCTGATATGCAGGCAACTTTTTATTGTTGCTTTTTTAATCATTATTCCGCTGCGCTTCCACAATTTGCGCACTGAGTAAATAGCTTACTGTCTAACGTCATTCTCTGTTTCACTCTACATACCAATTTTGCACATTTCAGTATTTTTGACCAGGCTTCCGCAAGATTTTTTTGCTGGTGATGCAATCATTGGCGTTTGTATGAAACACTTAAGCTGATTTGCTTATGTGTGGCCACCAACACTATAATCATTTACTAAAATCGTTTTCGAATTTTCACCGAGGCTTCTTGCCGTCTAAAGAGCAGCGCTTCGTAGACTGGCCAAGCTTTTCGAATTAACTACTATGGTTAATAAAAATACTAGTTTTCATTGCCTGATAATTCGTTTCTTTTTTGAGCAATCCACGTGATGATGACTAAACATCAAAAGGGAAATATAATGGAGATTTGAAAAAGAAGACCTTTGGTGTTCGGCGTCTAAGCATTTGAGTCTCAGTGTGTCTAATTCGAAATAATTAAACGAAAATTTGTTGCGTAGGCGGAGATGAAATTTATTTAAACCAAGATTGTGATCTTTATATTAACTCCACTCGCATTATGCATGTACATTTTTCAGTATAAACTACGCATTGCAAAGTGTGGAAGAAGCAATTCATCGAGAAGATTGGTTTTGCCATTTTGGAGAACTCATCCTGTACTGGCCAGAATTTGCGGACATGGCTCGAATTTGGGTACAACTGCTTCGGAATCTATTGATCTAACAACAGAACCACCCACCGCACACTTTACGGGTACACTTATTCACTAACTTATGTTTGGGATATATCTTTCCTTCATGCGGAGCTTATTTGGAATCTCTTTGGATCTAAAGTTCCAACTAGCCACCTTCAGTCAATCATTATTCAACAGCTACCTATAGAAGTGATATTTCATTCGTTTTATATATATATATATATATATATATATATATATATATATATATATATATATATATATATATATATATATATATATATATATATATATATATATAATTATAAGATCAATGTTTGCGCGGGTGGTGATACCAATTTTTGTTCGCACGAAAACTCTAGACAGTATTCGAAGAGTTCCCCAATAAACCGATCTCCATTATAAAATACTTAATGTATACTGACAAATGTATATAAATAAAAGAATTGGTGCTTATTCAAATAAATGGTTAACATAAAGATTTTATTTTTATGTGTAAAAAATTTTTTTACAAATGTTTCGTCTTCTTATGATTATTGACCCTAAATGATCTCCACTACAGCAAATTAATGGGCATTAGCCTTTAATGTGAGATATTATTCTCTTTGTAAATATTAAACCGGATAATGTGGATTATTGAAGAAAACCTTACTTCCGCAATTATACCTTAAATATTGCAGCGTGCATCTTCCTCTAGAGAATTTCTTCTTTAGAAATTGTTGCATAGTAATTTTGTATTAGGTGTTGGACATCTAGTAACAAATTAGTTCAAAAAGGACCAGAATGATAAACCAAATGTAGCATCAACGGAAGGTATGTTCGCACATGCAAATTAATTTCGTGGTTACTGGCAACGCATCAGCAGGAGCGGGTATTGGACGGTAAAATCACCTATACGAATGTGTGTACCAGCAGTGTTGAAGCTAATTACATATAAAGTTTTCGATAATGCGACTTCAAAGCCACCCAAAATATATACCGAGGCTGTAAAGAGTACGAACACAATGGTTGTTGAGACGGCACCAGGCATCAAAATTATGAATACTAAATAGTTACATGGGACCAGCACTATGGCTGCCGAGTTTTTGCATTGTACCAATCCAATGGATTTCAAAACATGCTTAACTTCACTAAAATTTGGAAATAAAACTACTTCTGAACTTTAGTACCTGATTTGCGTTAATCAAATTGCAGATCAGGTTTATTCGATCGTTCCAGTTTCGCAATTTTTCTCATTTAAAGAGCATTTTATATGGAATTATAGAGGCTTGCTTCATTAGTTTGTTTTGACAACCTGGTCATGATGGTTCAACTAAAGGTGGCAGCCGAAATATTTTGTTTATGAAAGAAAACAACTGAAACCATTACTCCGTTAGTTAAAACGCTGATCTGGTAATTTCGATTAAACCAGTTCCGCAAATTTTCTCATTTAAATAAAAATTTGCATTGAATTTTAAAGGTTTAATTCATCAGTTTGTTTTGTCAAACTGATGAGGATGGACCGAGTAGAGAAGGCGGCCGATAACGGCAACCAAATTATTCTGTTGAAAACAGAAAATACTTGGAATCATTACTCCGTTAGTCAAAACGTAGATCAGGTAATTTCAATTATTCCCGTTCTGCGTCTTTTCTCATTTAAAGACTACTTCTGAACAAGACTTGTTCCAGCAAAGCTGGACACTTTGGACTTGATCGAAATCAGTTATCACGTTTCGCGGTTATCATGTCATCATTCAATTAATTATATTGCAATTTGATTCTGTTTGTTGCTGAGACCTAAATATAATATAAATATAATATAATAATAATAATATAATATTATGATAATATTATTAATTATATATTTATTTATTAATTATAATTAATAATTATTTATTAATTAATAACAATAATATAATAATAATAATATAATATAATAATATAATATATATAAATATATAAACACGCATCTGTGTGTTAGGTTTTGCGCACCTAGTAATAAATTATTACAAATAGAACCACAGAATTGGTATCAGGTACCGACTTTACAGCCATAGTGTTAGTGAACTTTACAGGCTCGTTTATAGTATATATAGTGAGTTGGCTTCGAAACTGCATTGTCGAAGACTTTAGCTTAATTTAGCTCCACTACTATACACAATCGTCTAGGAGATTGTACCGTCCAATTGTCTTACATTCCTCACCTAAATATGAAGTGAGTATGAGGCGTAATACTGGCACCTAGTGATGAGTCGCCTGTAAGCACGAAACAAATTTACACATGAGATAATATTTTCCGTCCATGCTAACTATTATCTATCTATCTTTCTGGTCATATTTTAACTCGATTATTGCTAGGTGCGCAAAATCTAATACTCGAGTATAAGGCAGTTTTTAAAGTTTGTTTAAATGACGTCGTTTACACTTACTGATAGGTATCATAATATAAAATGACTTTTTACTTGATGCGCGAGCGTGATGCATGTGTTTGCGCGTGTATCTATGACTGTAAGGCATGCCGATATATAAAATTACATGGACGCGCTGGTTCCTCTAACTGAAATTACAGTGATATCATAACAATTACAAATGCTTCACTTTTTAAGTTTGAACGATGTATTAGTCTTTTTATACAATTAAACAATAATTAATTGCGCGGGTGGTGGTAACAATTCTTTAAATCAAGTTTGCGAGCTTGAAGTAAACACCAATCCTATTGTATTTTACCAGTCGTCGAACAACATAACAAAACTACCGCCAGCCGCAACGCACTGACGCGTTTCGACCTTCCATGATCATCATCAGAGTACGACGGCCAACTGACTAGCGGATCAAACCGCATTGAATTATATGGAAATCAAATTTAGATGGGCGGTTATCACCTCTTGCAGTCTCGCATACATTGAACTTGACTGGAAATGTCGGCTGCACAATTTATATGCAATCACGAACATTAACTGTTTGCAGCTTTCGCCACATATACACATATAAGCAATACAATAAAACAATAATTGATTGCGCGGGTGGTGGTAACAATTCTTTAAATCAAGTTTGCGAGCTTGTGCAGCCAACATTTCCAGTCAAGCTCAATGTGACGAGAGACTGCTAGAGGTGTTTCACCTATCTAGGTGATTTCCATATATATTCAATGCGGTTTGATCTCTTAGTCCAGTTGGAGGTCCGAGAAACACGTCGGTGTGTTGCGGCTGACGACTGGTGGGATTGATCCTCAAAGCTTAATTCTACTTTGCGCAGAGCAGACTAATTGTTTTACGTTAACTTTTTAAACGAGGTATTTACTGGTGGCAATACTGGTTATAAAGGAGACAAGATAATGAAATACACTAGGTTCAAATTCCTGCTTGGATAAATAATCACCCGTGCGAAACAAAAAGTAAGATAAGGTAAGAAAAAAAGTAAAATAATTGACGGATGAAACAGGGATTTTAGAAAATTGCTTCTAAACTACGATCATAGAAGGTGTAAAGAAATGGTGATATTTAATGTAAAGTCTCATTAATTAGTAGTACACATTATATTTTTGGCTCATTATCTAAATTCAATTTATTATTTTACTAACACGACAATTTACTCTGACGGTATTATTTAACTAATGATTTTTACATTATTTATTTCCTCCTCCAAACCAGATTTGTTACTCTTACTTACTTCATTTAAAAAAGTATGATTAAACTATGTATTATGTATTGCGAACCTAGTAACAAATTGGTTCAGTTGTGACCAGAAGGATAAACCAAAGGCAGCATGAACGGAAAGTATAATCTCCTGCACATTCGTTTTGTGCTTACTGGCGGCTCATTAGTTACACGTTGTTACACTGTTATGGGAGATTTAACCGTCCTATTATCCCACATTCCTCGCCCAAATATATAGCGGGTACAGGGAATAATACCAACTCCTACTGATGAGTCGTCCGTAAGCACGAAATGACTGTGCACGAGATTATACTTTCCGTTCATGTTCTCTTTGGTTTATCCTTCTGGTCAAAACTGAACTAATTTGTTACTAGTTTCGCAACACCTAATGCATATTTGCATATATATTAGCTCTCCGCAACAAACAGTATTTAAATGTCATATATTGAATTTAATGATGCCATGCTTACCGCGAAATGTGATAATTGATATCGATCAAGGCCAGAGTGTAACGATTTACTGGAGTAACCGGTGTTCAGAAATAGTTGTAATTCTAAATTTCTGTGTACTAAAACATACATTGATGTCCATCATGTTAGTACTATGTACTGACTTGGAAACCGTAGTATTAGTACCATGTACCTTTCCGGTAATATAATGATGGTACCGGTTACTAAGACAATAGCCATAGTGTTGGTATCCTTTACAGACTCGTTTTATATTTATTATATAGAGTGAATTAGCGTTGAAGTCGCATTGTCGAGACTATACGATGTTATCTACTCTATTGCAGGTTTACACATTCGTGTAGAAGATTGTATCGTCCTATTATCCCACATTACTCACCCAAATATATGGTGGTTAAATAGAGTAATATCGGCTCCTACTGATTAGTCGCCAGTAAGCACGAAACGAGTGTGCATGAGATTATACTTTCCGTTCATGCTTTCTTTGGTTTATCCTTCTGGTCACAACTGAACTAATTTGTTACTAGGTTTGCAATACCTAATGCATACTTGCACATATATTAGTATGATTAAAGTTAGTCTGAAAAGAGAAAAGAGAAATATAATTAATCACGGTGCGAAATACTTTGATTTTCGTCAGATTTTGCGGCCGTTGAAGTATAATTGGACTGGTGTTTAAATCAAGCCCGAAGGTATCTATGCATTGTGATTTGATTCTCGCTGGTCAGTTTGCCTTCGTGCTCTGATGATGATCATGGAAGGTCGAAACGCATCAGTACTTGCGACTGACGGTTGCCTTGCTACGTTGTTCGACGAATAGTTTAATAGTTTTCGATAGGTGCTTATTTCAAGCTCGCAAACTTGATTTAAAGAATTGTTACCACCACGCGCGCAGACACTGATTTTTTAATTATATAACTGACATCCATTTAGTTTAAGCTGTAAAACGCTTACATTTGTTAGTGCATAGAATTGGTACAGCTGATATTTCCTGTCAAGTAAAATGCATGCGCAACTAATAGAGGTCAGAGCCGCATGTCTAATTTTGAATTCCTTTTACACGCATTGCAGTTCGATCCACATTAGTCAATTTGCCTTTTTGATCCGAAGTGGATCATACATGAACGAAACACGTCAGTACGTGTGACTTATTATTTCTCTTATTTTGAGCGACTGATTGTATACGACGTGATAGCTGTTTAAATCGATCTCGCCAGCTTGATTTGAAAAATTGACCATCATTTAGATGGCCTTACACGTCCGTGTAATGTTATATTACTGATTATTCCACATTAAAAAGCACATACACACATACACACTCCAAAATACTTGGCGTACACATATCTAATAAAACTAGTTTTTTTATGCGATAACTGTAGTTTTACTTAAAGCGAGTGCATACACTTAGGCAATTATATTTAACTGAATAATTTACGAACAAAAGCACACGACCCATTGTGATGCAGACGTTCTAGTCAAACTAGATTAAATTTACCAACAACAGACGGTAATTAGCCTACCTTGCAGATGTCGGATTATAGGGTTAAAGGATGGAGGATCATTAGTTGGTGAGTAAATAGGCACTGGACTCCAAAATGGCAACCATGCAAATGAAAAAACTGGTCAGCCCGTCCCGACCACAGGCGATAGTTGCATTTCAGTTACTGTACTCGAGTAGAATGCAATCAAGGAAGCGTCGTTTAATACTGTCTGGCTGCCAACGAATTATGGGATACTAAGCAGTAAGCATTAAAAGGAATGCGCCCGACATTTGCCAATAACTGCGACAATCATTGTAAGCAGAATTCAATTATTTGTTATAGGCATGGGTGTAGAGCAGACGACTGTGACGGCCAGATAAATCGTTAATAGATTGCAGCCGTTGGAGTCAACTACTCGGTATTGTTTTAGATTTCTATTTTATAGGGAGGGAATTAATTAGCTTTCTGCTTAGCGAAGGTGAATGACACCTTTTCTTAGAGCAAACGAGCAGCACAACCCTTATGATTGGTGTTTTATATGTGTGCCAAAAACGCTAAAAACCCACTCATCTAGAATTCCTCCTTCGAGCCTGCCAGACGAATGTAAAGTGCATTGGTCGGTGATGCTGCAGAATCTGCCATTGTAAAATGGAAGAATTTCAGGTGGAGTGGTAAGCCATGAACTAGATTTAGCTTCACGCAACAGTTTATCAGTATTCTATGTTGACGAGGAAAAGTATAACATCGCAGACAAGCAGTAGAGACCTTCCAGTTTCATTATCATCATATTTAAGTTATTGCCTTATAAACAATGGTATGGAAATACAAATTCGTCTCTCTATCATAAGATAAATGTACGTAAATAATGTCGACTTGAACAGCAAGTTTCCATTTGAATTCAGCTTTCTGGAAGCGCATTGCAGATGCAAAGTGCATACCTGTAGAATAGTTACGTTAGACACAAATATGGCCGTATATGACCGGATCGCTTGCTTACTGCGAATAAAACAGTCTGTTGTGAATGATTATTCTCAAAATATATACGACAAGGCTATAAAAGCGTCCAATTTTGTTAGTATATTTTAGGTGTTGCGAACCTAGTAACAAATTAGTTCAATTGTGACAAGAAGGATAAACCAAAGACAGCATGAACGAAAAGTATAATCTCATGCACATTCGTTTTGTGCTTACTGGCGACTCATCAAGAGGAACCGGTGTTATTCCCTTTGTGGCAATAGCCACAGCAGCAGCCGATGCGCTCAGGAGAATTTCCGCTGTGCGGGGAAGAGTTGCCACGTGTCAGGAAATAGTCAATCAATTAAAAAACGGCACAGTGGTGTCTGCACCATATAAAATTTTGAGTCTACAGAACGGCCTGTTGGTGCGGAAAGAAGGACAAACAGTGCAATGGTTTGAGCCAGAATCTATAAGAACAGAATTAATGGCCTTTTGGCATGAAACGTGTGGACATCCCGCCGCTGGGCGGCTCATTGAGACATTGCAGTCACGATTGTATTGGCCTGGCATGTCCAAAGAAATTCGTAGCTATTGTCAACAGTGCACTACATGCCAACGTTGTAAACCACAAAAACGAGAAAAAGTCACGCCGATTGCTTTCAATGCCACTGCACGGAACGAGTTTCTGCATATCGACCTGGTAGGTCCACTGCCGGTAGCTCGCGGCGGCGTGTCCTATGTGTTTTCCATGGTCGATAAGTTTACCCGAGGGGTCCAGTTTGTACCACTGAAGAAGATCACAACAAAAAAGATTATAACGTGCTTAGAAGAGCGATGGCTCAGTCGATTCGGTGCACCACAAGTTATTGTTACCGATCCAAGGGGCACAGTTTGAGTCGAAAGAATTTAATCAGTGGTGCAAAGACCTTGACATAAAGCATTCACGCACAGCCACTTATCACCCGCAAACCAATGCGACAGCTCAGCGCGCACATAGGACGATGAAAGAGGTACTGCGATGCTGGTGCCACGAGAGCCCGGGAACGTGGAGACAAATTACATTTGGTCGAGCGGGCCATGCGCTTTACTGTCTCAACAGCTACAGGATTCGCTCCAACGACCATGGTCTATGGAGGACACATAAGACTGCCAGGTGAACCTGTAATCCAAGGATCCCATGAGAGCTGCACCATAGCTTATATTCAGGAGCGACTAAAACAGTTAACTGAATATGTAGGAGCCACACAGCGACAAGGCTATGCAAGGCAACCGACACGCACTCGCCTAAAGGTCGACGACTTTGTCATGGTAGCGAAGGTCGAGCCCATGGCACTGCAGGATGTAAATGATGGGCCGTATCGCGTGAAGAGGGTGGACTCAGAGCACAATACTGTTTTTGTTAGCATGCCCGATGGACCACGAGCTGTTGCACTGGATCGTTTAAGCAGAGTGCCAAAGCCGATTCCTGAGGGGGGAGATGTAGCAATAGCCACTTTTAAGACAAATAATGAACAAAGGGTCTTATCTAGGGCAGAAATTATTTCAACAGAAATTCCTCGCAGAAGCGCCCGTATAAGAATAAAGCAGTCAGCCCAATGATAAAAGAGACTTCGATCCGAAGTGAACATAAATTAATTAATATGTGTAAATTTGTTTTATTAAATCGATGCTCGTTGTGCGAGCAAAATTCTATATATAATTGAGTAAAAATAAAGCATGTGTGGTACATTTAATATGGCTTCTGATGGGTTGGAAACGTTGATTCAGGGACTGACTTCTCAAATGAATAATTTAACTGCAGAATTAGGCATAATTAAGTCTCGTCTGGACGATACGCTAATAATAAACATAGACGACATACATGTACGTGGACCATCTAACATAGGGGATATAATACCCTTTACCCCCTATATATTTGGGCGAGGAATGTGGGATAATAGGAGGGTACAATCTTCCATAACAGTGTCACAAATTGTAACTAATGCGTCGACAGTAAGCAGGAAACGGATGAGCACGAGATTATATTTTCTGTTCATACCCTTCTGGTCACTCCATTAAACTAATTTGTTACTAACTTCCATAACACCAAATACATACTTGCATATATATATATATATATATATATATATATATATACTCTATATATATATATTCATTGTTCCCTTCTTGTGTGTGCAAAAACAAAAAGATTTTATCAGATCCCCATTTAAGGGGATGCAGTTTCCCGAATGGCACAAAAGAAAGTTGAAGCAGCATTAACACGACCATTTACTGCAGCCAAACTACAGTGTTATTTAGGGTAACACACTTGCCTTTACCAGAAATCAAAGAGAAACAGCCGTTAATGTCGATATCAAATATTATTTATCAATATACATGCGCAAGTTGTCGATCAACTTACGTAGGCCGATCGACCAGACGGTTAATTACTCGAATAAGGGAACATTGCAACTTGAACGCCTGTTTTAAATCAAATGGTGAATACACGTCTGCTATTGCGCAACACATCATCGAAACATCGCACGTATGTTCTTCAGACGTAGCATTCAAAGTAATTACTAAATGCAAAAACAAAAGGGAGCTAGCCACATACGAAGCCTTATGGATAAACAAATTGCAGCCGGATTTATGTAAGCAGAAGAAGCACATACAAGCATTGAGCTTGAACTGGAGGTGACGCACGCAATTTGATTGGTTTCTATTTTCCACACTCTCTCTATGTTCAAATATTTCTATCTTGTTTTGCTTTCAAATTTATATATAAAGATATGTTCATGAGTAGATATTTGAGAAGACCATGAGAAAGAAAATTTTCTTATATCTGATAAAACTTCTTTTGTTTTTGCACACAGGAAGGGAACAATGAATTTTAGTAAAGCTCGCATTTCAAAAGAATATATATATATATATATATATATATATATATATATATATATATATATATGTGTGTGTGTGTGTGTTTGTTCTCCGCCACAAACAGTATCTAACTGTTATATATGTCCACTTGTGTTGTTTTTACTTCTAGTGTATCCTCGTAAATCAACTCTTTTTTTACTTAACCTCTTCATTAGGCAGCTGTTCTACTCAAATTAGGTTAGCTGTGCTGTCAGTTGAGGGAAATTAATCTAACTTTGACATGCCTAACTAAAAGAAATGCATTCTAGTTTAAAAAGCAATGAACACTACACTCGCAGAGTGCCAAAGATGAATTAACCAAATCCTAGTGTTGAAAATTCCAAGTATGATTAGCAAAATATATATTTTATTACATGGCTATTTTTCATCAATTTTTAACAACAACCAAAAAAAAATTAACTGTCAAGATTAATAACAAAGTTCAAAGCATATTTGGAAGATTGGGCACAATGCAGACCCACACATTTTTCCATTTAACACAGCAAAATGGAAAAAAAGTACGATTATACGAAGCTCTGTATATCCAGTAACAACAACGAATGAATATATTTAAATCTGCACATCTTTTATTGTTATCGCGAAGACAAATAAAAAAACTCAATATCAACGTTATAGACCATAACACAAGGGATAGATAGACATTCGTACGTCCACGAAAAGAAAACAAACCAGACACTGAAAGTAAAACTTAGATCTAAATTAAGAAACGGACAATGCCCACACACAAACACACGCACGCAAAACTCAACAGAAGCACCCGCATGATTGCTGAAAATCAATATACACTACAAAAAAATTCCCACTAGTTACTACACCATAAATCAGATGACAACTTATGAAGACGTTGGCTGTAAAAGAGTATTTTTATTGCTTATTATGCATGAAATAAGACAACTATTTAATGATAAATAAGACAAACCTTAATTATTCGATGAGATTTAGTGTATATATATATATATATATATATATATATATATATACATGTGTGTGTGTATAAAATGTTTCTCCAAATTACTTCTGTAAAGGATAAAATACATTTAAGTGTTATTCGTCGCCAAAAAGATCGTAAACATGCAATGGAGCCAATTTAAATGGCTTCAAATTGTTTTTGTATATTTGCTTATATCTGCCCTTTTTCAGGGAGATAAAATAATAAAAAGTAAAAAATACCCGCTTAAGTTATTAGGTGCGTCGATGCGGAACGCCATAAGTAATGTTAATCATAATTGACAATACGTGAAATAATTAGAACAAGAGAGGTTCGGAGGGTCATGTGAATAATGAAACAGGAAGATAAAATACAATGCATCCAAATAAAATACGCGGAACAATTAAGGAAGCATCCACTACTTTGTGTACTTACGTTACCAACCAAAAAAATATCAATGGACATCTAGATTGATCCAGATTGTATGTATTTCTTATATATGGTCTACCAACTCATATATTTCGAAGAAGCCATGCCAGCATTTGCGTACGTCGTAGGGACCATTAAGTTTCATGCAAATATTGGATTTTTAATAGATCAGAGCTTGCAAATGATAACGAAGAGACGGGATATTCAAGTAAATAGGAGAAGTTTTAGACGCATATCGAATTGTGGTCGTAATAGAGCGACAAGTTTGAATAGTAAATCACTTAAACGAATCAGTGTTAAAAATCACAGAGCTTGATTTAGAGCACACCACTAGATAATAGTAGGAATCAGAGATTTGCACAAGCCAAAGAGTGAGACTGTTGGATTCCGATTAGTTTATAGGTTTTGGGACGAGCAGGGAAATACTCTATGATTTCACACTTCAGTACCTGTTCACTTTCCTTGTGCGGGGCAAATGATAGCACTCGTATGTCGGTAAAATCTTTAATCCTTCACATTTTCAGGTGCACCGATTATTGACCTTATTTTATGGATTCTCACTTGTCCCCTCATTTTTAAGCCGTTCGTCAGCTTCTTGTCTGAAAATGACGTTGGGACAAGATTTTACACAATTTTTTAATCAATTTTCGGGACCTAATTTCCAGTCTCATCTTCAGGAAAAAACAACTTGTGGCAAATATGGTATCCTCATTCAAAACAGATTTATTTATATTTATTTACGAGTGCTTTAAATTGTCCCGCAAAAGAAATAGGTGGCATAATGAACTATAAGATGGACAGCACCGAGCAATATAACTCAACGTCTCAGTACTTTTTACCTTAATGTACCTAGTAACTATTGTCCCATATTGTGAGTAAGACATTAACGAAAATTCACATTATATATCTCAATTTTTTACAATATAAGTAGGTAATTTACTTAATTTTCTTTTCTGCTCGTCAATAAATTTAAACTTTTTATTATAATTAAGCTAATTATTTTACTGCATGTTAAATGTTTACCCTAACAGGACATTTCGTCCACACCCTAAAAATATGTCACACGTAAATAGTTCGTTTAACTAGGCATGTGAAATGACCATTAATCTGACGTGTTCACAGAGGAGTTAACATGAATCACTGTAGTTTTACTTAGCTGGACGCACACGTGCATGTAAATATATCCAGTTTAATACATGATTGTTAAAAAAATGCACACGTGGCATTCACCTATCAAGGAAATATCGGTAATTACTATGAGATCATTTTAATTTCAAGTAGATGGATGTATACGTACAGGCCTTTATTAACAGATACACGCACATATATTGTTGGTAGGAGATTTATCAGTAAATATAAATGAACCCGCTAAAACTAAATTTAACATTTTACGAAATAACTCTCAAATTTCTTGGCGCTAGGAGCTAACTCTTGGCAATTGTGCTAGGAAATGGTTTCCGAAATATCCGGATACAAAGTGAGAACATTGAAGTGAATACAATGTTTCGCAAATGAAGTGTGCCGAATTAAATCAAATCCCTGCCGCGCAGTAAGTATTTTTAAATGAAACAAATTCATTAAAGTTTCGTTAACTCGAGTTATTTCAAATAGCAAGCAATGCAAGCAGTAAAGCTAATAATATAGTTTTTTAACCAGAAAAGTTATGGATTTGTATATCAAAATTATTGTTTCCAGCTTTTTAGCTTGATTTAAGTTTATAAATCGAATTTAAATAAACAACTAATAGCTGTATAGTCTTGTCTGCGGAGAACTAACATATTGGCAGTTATGTTTTTTGGTATGTCGCTCGTTGTAACATGTTTTTTTCAATTAGGTCGAGAATTGAATGCACCATTGATAAAAGCATTGATAGAACAGGTATTAAACTTGGTTACACGTAGTGTTTTTTTAATATTTCTGTACATTAAATCGCAAAATGGCAGTGAAACACGTTACAGCGTTTTTCATAAAACAGATTCCGTTAAAACAAATTTTGATCTCTCATTATCATAAATATATTTAAGTTCTGAATTAACGGATAGTCTAGTTTCTGTTAGTGAAGAAAATGTCAATTGCAATATATGTTGCAGTCTCTATAAGTTGATGCAACAGAAGCGATTCTCAGTTTTGTATAAACGCATATAGCCAGTGATCATCAGGCGCGCGTTATTTGTAACGCATCGGACTTCCTTAGAACAGGTACTCAGCTTATTGCAGAGTATATTATCTTAATTTAATACATTTACAAAATTTACGTAATAAAAGCTCAAAGACCTTTAATGCCATGTGCATGTTGTATCATATATTATGGAATATGGTATTGTTATGATGTTATTTGACACCATTCCCGTGATCGCCAAAATCTCTGGTGAGATAGAAATTATCTTTACAGTTCTAGTGTGATTTTCTATATCCTTGACTAATATTTGTCGGCATAAAAATTTGTTTGATTGTGTTAAGTAATGATTCATTTTCATTCATAAAAAATCTAAATTTGTCACTTTATTTACTTTATTCAATACACATTTCAGGTTATTTTACGCCGTCATTACATACAGGGAATGAAGCTCACGCCAGATGCATATTTAATCCATTCTGGAAAGCAGGGTAACAAACAACACTATCAAACTGAGGTGAATACGTCATTTGTTCAAAATTTGATTTTTTGGCCTTCGTTTGTCCTGTTTCTATTCGACAAATTCCGCACATCCATTGTTGTAGAGAATTTCATTTAAAACGTTTAAATATTTTGCTAAAAGTTTTGAGAACACTATTACAAAAAGCTGACAAAACTTGATTAAATTGCGACTGTTTATGAATACATGTGCTTTTCAACACACACACACACACACACAAATAAACCAATAAAAGACCAGAAACAATCGATAAAATAGGACACAAAGTAAAAGGGATCTATGTGTAAAATTTATTTTGCATTTAATTATTCTTGTAATATACTGATCATTTGCTAATCTACTATAATCAAGGTTACGATCTTGATATAAACACTTGACCCATTTAATACATAAATTTTTAAGTTTAGACTAGGAATTGTATGGTCTTGAAAAAGCAATTCATCCAGTAGACCGGTTTCGTCATTAGTGGTAACTCATCACACACTGACTAGAATTTACCGAGGTCAAAGCACGAACCTGGTCACGTCTGCTTCGGAACCTCGTGCTCTAACCAATGAGTTTAGTGCCTTGATCGCGGCAAATTCTTGACAGTACGTGATGAGTTTCCAATAAGGACGAAACCGGTCTACTGGATGAATCGTCTTTTCTACATTTTACATTTCTTGGTTTATATTGAAAATGTTTACACTTAATAGGTCAGGTAATTATATCAATGTTGCAACCTTGATTATAATCATTTTTACCACCGCCCGCGAAACGAATGTTCGTTTAATTATCTAATTTGTTATTAAATTTATTTTCTCAAACTAAAAATGTATTTTGTCATATTCAAAGGAAATGTACATTATAAAGTTTTATATATAAGTAAATAGTAATGACAGAATATGCCTGTTGTTAGTTTAACCTAAATATTTCAGAAGAGTTGAAGGAAATCTACTCTACTAGAAAGGTTTCATCCTTACTGAACTCTAATCAGAATCAGCCAGACGCAAAAACTGTATGTTAAATATAAGCTGGTATTAGACTAAAAACTTGACGCATTGTACTGCATTCATGCATCAGGAGAACTGTTGCCTATATCTTAATCAGTTACTTTGTGGTTCGAATCCGGTTCCTAGGAGATTCTGGCTACTAGTTAACGGGATCTTATATGAACGAAATATTTCAATCAGATTTTTTTCTATCTGAAACTTTATTTAACTTTTATCCACATCGTTTTAACATTGTTGAATTGATTGGTATAGACAAAATTTGACTTTGAAAATCATTTCCTGATATTTTCATTCAATTTAGACCACGTGAGAATTTATGCTTATATTTAGTCGGCAGGCATAACCACGTAAAACCTAATCATAAAGCGATTTATTTGAAAATTGTTTGATCTTGCTAAATACGTGAATATTTAAATTAATTTACGTAGTTTATTGACAATTGTTTATAATTTGAAAAATGTGTTTTTGTCAATATATTGATACTCTTAATAATTTGACTTGTAATCATTATCAAGACGGATAAATGCCGAGTAAATTTAAAGCACATTTTTATGTCAAAATTACAAATGAAGCAGCTAAACGAAATGCATCGTTGTTTTTCATTTTATTTCAACTCATCGGCATCCATCTTTGTAATGCGCCAATGAAGATTAATGCTACGGAAACTTATGTTTTCCACCGCAGCCAGAATTGTCTTTTTCGTTGTTTGATAGTAATCGTCAAACAAAGTTAAAATAGGTAACATTAAGAATAATAAAGCAAGCAAATTGCGTGGATATACAAGAAATAAGGATTTTTTGCTGGAAAATGATCATCGAAGCAGATTTTTTCTTTATCACCATTCAATATCGTAGATACCTGATTAGTGCTCGTTAGTCGGTAATATCT
The DNA here is from genome assembly GCA_029291075.1 of Eudiplozoon nipponicum. Taxonomy (NCBI): domain Eukaryota; kingdom Metazoa; phylum Platyhelminthes; class Monogenea; order Mazocraeidea; family Diplozoidae; genus Eudiplozoon; species Eudiplozoon nipponicum. The sequence goes on along the minus strand of JAQBSW010001001.1, from coordinate 80,810 downwards.
TTAATCCCATTACTTCCATGTGCACGGCATGTAGGTCTCTTTGGGTGATACCTACTTAAGCCTTCTACACCAGTCCTCTGCAATGAAAATTTGTAGTATCAAAGATTACGTATTTATTTTTGACATTGGTATCTACATAATTATAAATATTATGGATAGTTATAATTATATATATATATATATATATATATATATATATATATATATATATATATATAATCGAAATAATTTCTGCTCAAAATTAATATTTGTCGACAATGACCATTTGACTTGACAATGAAATAGATCAAGCGATAAATTAAAAGTGGATTATATATGGGTGAGTGAAAAAGTGACAATATATTGTCCATAGATGCGATATGAGTGGGATTAGTTTTTTAGATTTTTGTGGGTGATTTGTTATTGTATATCTTTTATGAATTTTCACCCACCTCATACTTTTTCCTTTCCCTCCTCTTTCTTTCTCTGTTTCGCCCATCGTATTATCTTCTTTCTTAGCATTTCGACATCATTTGTGACATTGTAGGAATAGTTTTTCACAATTCCAAATTTAATATCCTGCGCTGGCAACGGAATTGTTATACTTATCCTCACATTTTCTATAACCTATTTCACGCAGGATAAGTTTAGATAAACCGGGAATTTATTATTACTGAAAGCAAATTTAAAATTAATTTTAGATTAATTTTTCTATGCGTTTTGAAAATTTCTTTCAAGGGTTAAAGAATATCGATTGAAGTATATATTATCCACATGGTTTTTTTATATATATCTTATATATATATATATATATATATATATATATATATATATATATATATAATTTGTTGTATGTGTGGAAGTTTTTGATTATCATAAGCGTAAATTGACGCCAAGCCAGACATTTGACGGGTCAGGTGCGTGTAATATAAACATTTCTTTGAATCCATTTATATATATATATATATATTATTAGTTATATATATATATATATATATATATATATATATATATAATATATGTTAAGTGGATACTTCAAACGTGCCTGTGGGTATATGTAAGGGGTAATTAAAGGCCGGATATTTAGGAATATGTAAGCAATATTAAGTCTAAATTAAAATTAATATACATAAAATACTTTGCACATTTTCCACGTCCAAGTAAGTATAGATAAATCTACCCAAAATTTGAATGTTAAATTTGACATTATTTCTGTATTGTTATAAAATTATTTTGAATTTTTGGCGGATACGTATAGAATTACCTAACCGAAATGTCAAATATAAAACGCAAAAGATTGGATAGCACAAGTTTTCCGATAAGCAGCACATGGGTGGAAGACTTCAGTTCAAAAGTACCAATCAGAAGGTATCAATAAAAAAATTTATACGTTATGGCCATAGAGACGCATGGGAGACAAGATTGTAACGGCCTACAAGTGCGGATCGAATACTTGCAATAGTCAAGAACGGTTACGAAACAGACCACGACAGCGTCGAGAAAACAAATTAATCTATTTCGAGCTGTTACAACGAATAATTTAGAAAAATATTATCCGTTACTATAGTCGAGGCTGCGATGTTGATATAAATACCTGACCCATTCATTGCTTACATTTGTATGTATAAACTAAGAATTTTATAGTTTCGAAACGTCACTTCATCCAATATAAGCACCTGACCCATTAATAACTTGTATATGCCAGTATAAACTAAGAATTGTATACTGTAGAAAAGGACATTCATCAAGTAGACCGGTCTTTTGTCCTTTTTGGGAACTGACCAGAATTTGCCGCGGACAGGGCTCGAACCTGGGCACGTCTGCTTCTGAATCTGGTACTCTAACTACTGAGCCACCCTGCCGCATGATGGCAATTCATCAAGTAGATCGGTTTCTACGTTACTGGGAACTCATCAAGTACTGGCCAGAATTTGCCGCAGACAGGGCTCCAACCTGAGCACGTTTGCTTTGGAATCTTGCGCTCGTCCGCGCAACCAATGTTCGTTTAATTCATTTAGTAGATCGGTTTCGTCCTTATTGAGCACTCATCACGGTCTACTGGATGAATTGCCTTTACTACACAATAAAATTCTTAGTTTATACTGACAATTATAAGTAATTTATGGGTGAGGTTTTTATATCTCGATCGTAACCTTGATTATTATAATTGTTATCACCACCCGCGCAACCAATGTTCGTTTAATATTATCAGTTGTTTTATTTACCTGTATACTTGCTCATACAATTCCAAGATCGGGACGTAAAAACATATAATTTCTTTTAAAATATATTTTTTATTTTGTCTAATAAATCACTTTAAGTTTGCTTTATACTTTCATCGGCTTTAAGTAAAAATAATATATTTGTTTCATTATGTAGTTATTCTTTTGTGCCGAGGTAAAAATAGTTCACCTAGAAATAGAAGTACATATCATAGTCAGCGTGAACAAATCTTAAAATCGCATTCAAACATGCATTACGAGGTCACTGGCATCTCATCCGTTGGAGCCGGCACGACGCCAAATACCCACTACATGTCTGGTCAATAAATGTGGAGCAGTTAAACTCAAAAATTTCCTATAGTAATGTGTATTGAATAATTAAATGACTCAATATCTTATGATGTATTCGGAAATGCGATATACTGTTTCATTGACCGACATCCTTTGTCACAGTCAGCTGTATTCATGAATTTTTTTTTTGGAATATATATATATATATATATATATATATATATATATATGTTATAAACTCCTTATAGCAGATATGTATTAGGTTTTAAGTACCCTGTAGCAAATTAGTTTAAATAGATTCGGGAGGACATGTCAAATTCAGCATAAATAAAAGAAAAAAGTCGTTCAATTGGTTTACATTTTAAAGTATGATAATTATAATCTTGTAAGTAAACGACTTAAATGAACATTGGATGCGTGGACAGTGATAATATTTATTATAATCAAGGTTGTGAATTTGATATAAACACCTGACCCATTATGTACATGCATTTTTCAATATATACTTAGAATTGAATAGTTTAGAAACGTCAATTCATTCAGTAGATCGTGAAAAAAACAGCATTCGTAAGGTTAAAAGTTTACCACTATTTCATATGTTTAAGGGTTTAAATATGGTTAAATCGTCTATTTTATTACACGATGTTTTCATGTAGGTTAAATTTCTGAATTTATATATATATATATATATATATATATATATATATAGACTAAATTGAAAAGAATAATAAACATGACACTAAAATATTTAACAAGTTATTTATGAAGGAAAAGTTTACTTTTAAATTATATTAATAAAAATGATTCATGATAGAACAAATAAACGTCTCCGAATAACTTATAAACAAGAAGCTGAACACTGAAAATGTTGTTTTGAAACACACTGAAATAAGCCTCTAAACCCGTAATCACCTTGAGATGCACTCGTTGTCAATTGTATTTAAGGAGATGCAGCAGGAGATTGGATTAAATCTTTTTGGTGAAGCACAAACAGACGTGGTGTGCGCAAAATAGGAATGGCATTCATTGTACATCTATAACTAAACGTATACTAGCATGCGCAAAACGCGAAAGCTAACGTGCTTTTCAATTTTAATTAAAGCAAGGCGTTTAAACTTGCTCCTCAATTTGTAAGTTATTGAAAAAATACGCGTAAACCACAAATAAATAGACATTAAATATTTGATATCTCACTATTATTAACTTAGAGCTTTCCTAGCATCATATTATGTTTACTGTTTACTGCGGCTGACTCCTTTTGGAGGATAAGCCGGCTCCATTGATATTCATGGAGTTTCTTGGGAATTTGGTACAAGTGGTGTCCCCTGACCACTCGGCATTTTGATCGAGGACGCACCTCTAGCCTTTGCACATCCAAGCGCAGTCTGCAAGGCAGCAGTAAGTTGCATGGTTGCCGGTGGCTGTTGAGAGCTCATTCGCCATTCGGAAGTACGGGGTACTGTCCAGGAGTCCATGTAATCCTGTGGCTGTTGAACCATTTTCTGGCGGGGAACACACGCCGAGTCATGGTGCCGTCGTCGGGCTCATGTGGTATTTTATAGGAGATCCGATTGCCGGTCGGAAATCCACCACGCCCTGGTGAGTGGTGTCACTAGCATCATATGAGCTAAGCTTATTCTACTCGAATGTTACGTACTAATTTTTTCAGCTTATTTTTGTATACCAAAATAGTTGGCTCGTATAGTTTATCCAGTGGATAAGTTAAATTATAGGGCTTGCGCACATTTAAAAAAATTTATTGTAGATTTTTTATAAGAATAAATGTTTAACTTGTTCAAAAATTACAATTATTACAAAGATTTCCTATAAACAAAAACGAAATTTGAATCGATTTATATTTTATGCGCACGTGCAATGAAGGGTTTTAAAGAAAAATATATAAATGTTCACCCTGAAGAAATGGTTATACCAATAAAAGCTTTGGAAGAACATGCATCCAAAATATAAAAAATGTCACAATATGAGTAAAGAGGCAACATTTTATAAAAACATAGTATCAAATTCCTGCTTTTGCAAATAAAAAAGTCCACCCAGGAACGCTATTTTATTGAAACACAAGACTTCATTTCTTTAAGCAGGAAATCGCCACCTTCCTTCTATTTTCAATAAAAAGTGCATTTTATGCATTTAAATCATTTGGGTTAAATAGGACCAGAAGGATAATCATATTTTAAGTTAACTAGTAAATTTAGTTCAAACAGCTTCCTTTTCACTTAATAATTGATCTCTTAACCATAACTGCCTATTCACTTCATAAGTAGCTTCACGTTTGTGTGTGTTTAATTGTCTGCTTATATTCACTTAGCCAAATGAGATAAGAATGATCAAATAATATATTCAGAAGAGTTACTACAAAAGCTTTAAGCTATTTCTTCAACCAATGCTGCGATCGTGATGCAAATATCTGACCAATATATTCCATTCATTTGTCATTACATTACTATTACATTAGTACTTTAATGTAGAAAAAGCAACGCTTATTTTATACTGACAAATGTATGCACATAATGGATCAGGCATTTATAAAACGATCGTAACCTTGAATAAAGGAATTATTGCCACCCACGCACGTACTAAGCAGGCAGCACGCAAGAGCACCGATGGCAAGGTGCCTAGAAAGCAGCTGGCACCGAAGGCAGCCCGCAAGAGTGCGCCCACTACTGGTGGTATTAAGAAGCCGCATCGTTACAAACTGGGTACTGTTGCTCTTCCATATCAAATTTAAGATGTGAAAAATCTAACCTATTTACAGGCAGTTATAAGCTGGAGTTTTCTAACATTAATTGGGCGTTATTTGCTTCACACACATCCATCAGATTGCACACCTTACATGTGATACCAAACACTCCTGATGTGTCTAGCTGTCAAATTATCTCCTTTTTTTAAGTTAAATTCCTAGGCTATGGAATTATACTTACAATTATCCGTGTATTTTACTTTTATTCAATGGCTTTTATTTGTCAGCTTAGTTTTTTAATTGTAATTAACGCGATTCATTAGTTCTCTTTTGTTTTACCTGACTTCACGTACTGCCAGTTATGATTAATTTTGATAATGACACGCATCATTGAGTTACTTTTAACTTAAGAGGGGATCCACTAGCAATGACCATCTCTCGAAGTTTACCTAATTCAATCTCCCTAAATTTATGTATGTTTGTCTCAGACTTCTAAGATACCGATTTTCAGTCGCTACGGATTAATTGACCTTAAACTATGAAGGATGTCCGATTAAGTATCCATCCTAAGAACATGCCTTTCTTTGTTTTTAACATTTACAATTAATTTTACATTGAGAAATGTAGTCACAACATTATTCCTTTACAATCGTAATTTGGAGTTCACTCAATTTAATAGCTAATTTTAAATAATTAATCATGTCATTCTCTGCAGCATTCTAAATAATTAATATTTCGTCCAAGAATCGTAAATACACATTGGGAATTAGAAGTGTCATAGTTAAGAGGTTTTTCTCCATTAATGCATGCCGGTATTTTGCTATCCGAACTGACAGTTTTTGTCTTATTCGACCAGATATAATTGGGTTAAAAAATTTCTATTCAAATATAAAATAATTAGAAACCATGCATTTAATTATGATATTCATAATGTCTCAACGTTATTTTACTTTCCTCTAATATTATGGAGTCAACAATTAGAACACGCTGAAACTATTCTAATGTTTCGGATACTGGAATATTCATTCCAACGGATACCACATCGAAGCTCTCCAACCTATGTTTTTTTATTTAATTTCCATTTGTCGACATTCTCATTAAAATGGTATGTACTTTTTCAAGAATATTTCTTAATTTTGTAACATAGACACTTGGATTTTTTTTGTTGAGGATTTATGGAAATTGACACCAAAGCTCATAGAGTTTACTGGTTTATACACCTTTACAAAACTGTTTACTCCAGGTTCAAATGTCGCTCTTTATTTGAGATTGTTACCATGTGCTTGATCCAATTCGTCCTAAGCCAACATATTATTCACTAATAAAGGAACTTCTTGTAACTTGGCAGTAGGACGTTATTTTTTAGTGTACACCTGTATATAATCTCGTTATTTATACATCTTATCATTATATTCAGACTGATTAATCTGAACAGGCATTTCTCCTTCGTTTGCATTCAAACACGCGACATTGGTTGTTATTAACTGCTTCCTGAGGATTTAGATTTCATAATTGAATTTATATTCATTCTCTAATGTCTAATTGAAGTTCAGCCTTACGTTTGTGTGGAAGAATTCGGGCTCTGTTAATGGTTTTATTTATTGTCTTATTTTTGTTTTGATTTAGAAAGCTATGCTCAAACAAAAATTAGGCATTTCCAGCTTATTTTCTTTAAATTTTATTTTAGATATGCTTACTAACTGATTAATTACAGTAGCACTAATTTTATCTTAAATTGGTGTATAAATGCCCAAAATCCCAAACAAAATACCATGTGAAATCCTATGCAATTTTATATCTATGCTACGTGAACCTTCATTAAAATCCTCTGTACATTTTATTCCATACACGTGCAAAGATATAATAGGCGTACATATTATTTTAGTTTTCCACTTAATCAGTTCAAATTTGCGTTTGTCTATCCCATTGAACAGCGTATTTATTACGTTCAAAATAAATTCGTGTTTAACATATATATCCTTAGTATGCGCTTACTGTAACCCGCAAGAAATTTTTGATATGAGGTCCTTTTTTGCGCTGTTTTCTTGCTATACTTATCAATATTTATTTTATAGCCACATATAAAAAAGCTTCCGAATAGAATTTTGGTAGGCTTTCATGAAGAATTAAGTGACTCATTAACCTGTTGTCTGTATATGTAGAAAAAGTATCTCTCATACAGAATAATAATGTAAAAAAGCACGTGTATCTGCGCTCGTCCAACCAGAGGTTTGATATAAAATTTACATTTATATTGTGTTTGCTCAATTGAACTTTGTCCCTCGTAAGGATATCGTCACAATTTATTGTAACTTTTCCGTAAAAATGAGTATTAATGTTTGCACCACTTTCATTCTTACTCTTTATGCTGTTATCTAGACGCATTCATCTAAAATTACTTATCACACATTATGAAATTTATACAATATGCCTATCATTTATGTACAAATAAATAGTATTTAGCTCGCGTAGGACGTCTCCTCTATTAAAGAAGACTTAACTATGTAATTTTGTATATTTCCGTTTCTGACTAGACTAAATGATTGCCAAATTGTTTGTGGGATGGGCTTCTCGTTGAGAAAGGCTGCTGAAACCGGAAGCCTGAATATAATGACTAAAATTGAAGAAAGTGGATGCAAACACCGTGTTGGATACAAGGGACAGGCAATTAAGTTATACCCCGTCGTGCAACATGTTTCTTATTTACAATTTCCACGTACTGTCCAGATTTTGCCGCGTACGAGACTCGTACCTGGGGAGGTCTTCTTCGAGATCTGTTGCTTTAGACACCAAGCAACCAGTCGCAATTTTTCCGGCCAAGACTAAAGAGACCTCTATTGCCAACATTAAAGAAGTCCCTTTACTGTACATTGCGCTCGCTTAATCGTTGCACAAGTGCAAAGATGAAATCCGGAATCTCCAAAATCATTCAATGCACTAATTTTGCAATTGTTTTAAGTCGAATATGGCAATTTGCTCGCAAAATACCTCACTGATTATGTCGTTGAATTTTGAAGCATTTTCCAATGTTTTGTCCTTGTTTGTAGCGAAATATGATATATCCCACAAACAAGAGGCAAAGAACAATCGAAGTTAATATGCAGAAATGTATTTTTTTCTTTAGGTAGACAAGCAATAGTGGTTATGTTTAATTTATTTTGTGGCTACGATTTTGTGGTATTAGGTCAAATATTGATATTTTCTGCACATATTTTTAATCAAGACTAGTTAATACGGCCACGATGGCAAATTTTCGCCCAATCCTTTCGTGTTAAAGCACGATTAGTTATGTTTGTATGCATTTCGAGTAATATGTATTCATTACTTGCCCTTTTATCAAAAGGGAGCCTATTCTAAATGAACATAGATGGTGCTAACATTGGTTTCCGTTTTTCACTTGAATGATTATATGGCGGCCTTTGGCTTTGCTTTTCCAATGCATAAAAAATTCATAAACCACTGCAAGCCGACTGAATGCGCCGATTATGCTATAATGAATGCCAAAGCGATATTTGTTTGACTGATGTAACAGTTATTGTTCCAATTTCGAGTAAACGGCAATGTATCAGTGCTTTGCGACTGGTACAGACATAAATTGGGCCGCTGTGAATAAAATACCTTGGTTGTTAAAATAACTTTTGTAACGGCAGCAGTTCGTCTAAGCTAATTGTACGGTTTTACTATATATTCTTGAAGACGAAGCTTGGTTATTGGGCAAAGCAGTCATCGGCTACCTATGTCGCAAATATGCTTACGTCGGAGGCGTCTGTTATTTTCCACTAAGTTCCTAAGAGAAACATGGAAATGTAAATTGGATCTTTCGCTTAAAAAAAATCGTTTTAGTCTCCTTCATTCACGATAATTTTATTCTAACAAAAGTTGGACAAGATTTGTAGAATGTGCATCATCTTTACGAGTTAGAGTCTAGAGAAATTCGTTATATATAGGTAACATTGAAATTACTTGATGACTGCGAGCACTATCAAATCAGGAATAGTTTGTACGTTTGAATTCAAGGACATACAACCATGTGCGGGAATCCACGCTAAAACCACGAGGCATTATTCGCCTTTCATTGTAGTTGAAATTTAAGCGCACTTCTACGACTATTCACAGCTTTTTGCACTGAAACCTGCCGTGTCATACTTAATCAAATTGTCTCTGTATGCTACAGTTTATAATAGGCCAGTCATGAACGCATCAATATATCTTTCAAACACATTGATTGTGTTAATTAGACACAATGCCACACAAGTAGATTTTCAAAGGAATTAGGTCACACGAATTGCCTTTCGCAGCAGTCTTCTGGCTTGGTGGCCATTTGCCAAAAGCCTTGCTGTAAGTCAATTGGCCCAATCAGCAGCCGGTCTATTCAAGCAGAATTATTTTAAAACAAAAACAATTGTAGTTGAAATCGAAGGCAACGATGGCTCTTGAGCGTGTAACCTGACTATTATCGGTGAGTGTTTCTGGTGGACCGCTGTATATTTTGCTGTTTTATAACCATTTTCTTAAATTTTGCTATAACTTTGAACAAAGCAGTTTAGTTCAATCCAAAGTCTAAAATACGGTGTCGTTCTGGCGCTATTTGCACAAGTCTGATAAAACTTATTTAACGTCGGGCCAAGAGAGGCTTGCACACTTATACTCTGACTCCGACTGGACAATTTTCTTCTAACCAGCGTAGCCCTAAACGGAGCAATTCTTGCGTCGTTGGTGTCACGATTAGCCACTATAGCTATGTATACATTAAAACGATCTCTTTTATGGAAGAACGCTTAAGTGTTGGTAACTTAAATAGCAGTCATGTTACTAAAAAGCACATGAGATTGTTTCATGTTAGATAAGTTGATTAACGCACAAAATATTACGCGAATGTAGTAATAGACACTGTCCATTCTAACCGAAACATGCATTCGATTGACACCAAAGTTGGCCTACTTTGGTTGCAAACAGTGAAAAAATCAAATCACAGTAGACATTAGCATTAATGACGTTTTGAGAGGCAGAAACGTTTTAGTTCGGTTCCATAATTGAATGCGCAATAACTTTGCATTTAAGTGTAAAGCATAAACAAAATAAGTCAACATAAATTTATCGACCTGTGCGTAGCGTTGACAATTAGGTTTATGATACGCATGCTTACTAATCACATTAATTAATGACCTCCTATCATCGTGGTATCCTTCAAAGTGTATTGCATGTCAAGAACGCTTATCTGCTTCCAATGCACACGACAAGTTAACATAATTTGATCGAATAATTGATTTAAAAAGGGTGCAAATAAAACATTTAACGCATACTAAACTCGTCTCCAAAAATTTATTTTCAAATTGATGGTGGCATATTTCAACGTGAAATACGTATGTGCAAGCAAAAGGTATCATGAATAATTTTTTAATTTTTTTGAGTACACAAAACCTATTACCTGATGCATTACACGAAATAGTTTTTATAATATAGGTGAGTTGGTACCATGTATCGACACGGCAGTTTGAAAACCATCGTGTTGTTACCATTTCCATTGTACAAGACGGTATAATACGCTAACTCCAGTACAACTGGCGTACACATTGGTACACATTTCCTAACATATCTTTAACAAATATATTGTGGGTAGACGGCGTACTACTGGCTCCTCCTGATGAGTCGCCAGTAAGCACGAAACGAATGTGCAATTGAGAATATACCCATTGTTCATGCTGACTTTGGTCCATCCATTTGGTTCTATTTGAACTAATTTGTTACTATATTCGTAACATCTAATACAAACTTGCACATTTGTTAGTTTTCCGCACAAATATTATTTAACGATTAATTATTGCTAGTTTTGCGCGTTTTGCAATTTAGAAGAGAATGCATCGTATTTGCATCGAATAACAGCCCTCGATAATTTGACAATCTAAACAAGTCAACAGTATAAAATAGGTGTTGATGCCCAATTTCCTATTATAAATGAAGCGTGTCAAGCTTCACATTAGATGAATATAATAATGGTTGTTGACATTAAATAGGGATAATCTGCACAAATTAGTTAATATTAGCTCAGAATAAGTCTATTGTTATGTTTGCGTATAATGCTATTCGTTTTTAAACTAAACAGTTCTTATCATACTCGATACACATAATTAACGTTGCTAAAGGTTAGGCATCAATAGTGCCACTAGGCTAAATTAACTTTGTTCTAATTTATAATAAGCTTAAGGTGTGGTGTATTTTACCGATAGAGTCAAACTAAACTTGTAAGCGATTGTTTGCAACTTTGAACTAGACATATCTTTAAAAATAATCCTTATTATCATAAACGTAGCAGTATTATTTAAGAACATGAAGATGACGAAATTTTGAGTACCTTAGTCATTAAAGTACCTAGAAAAAGTTGACGAGAAAAAGCACTTCAACATGAAGCTCAAAACACAGGTTTATATATAAAGTTAAACAAACTGAAAGATAATCACATTAACGACATTACCTTTATGCTAACATGAAGAGTTGCAAGGGTGGTTGTTTCCTGCTGTACTAATTGAGTGATAAACAATTTCGCTGTATGTTTATTGGGTTCAAAAATAAGATTCACTTCTTCAAATAGCGCATTAATCAAAATTTGAAAATCATTTCGTGCAATTTATACTTCTTATGCCATTTCATTTCTATGCCATGAAGAAGACTGAAAAATTTCCAACTATTTGTTATTTCAATCTTTCCAAGGTACTCTGCCACACGAAATCAGATATTTAAATTTAAAATCGATGAAACGAAATGTGACAATTCATTAAATCAAGTCTGCGAGTTTGAGATAAATCTCAATACAAATGTATTTAATCAGTTGCACAACAGCAAAATTACTGTCCGTCATCATCAGAGGAGTACCGCATACTAGCAATCGAGAAAAAAAATCAAATTCATTGCTAAAAGAGGCAAACTACGCACAGTTGGCTTGCCTAGATTGTACTTGATTGGAGATGGCGGATGAAAAATTTATTTGCAGTGACGAATGTGAACCCTGTGCAGCTTTTTCAATACTACTGAATTGTACATATTGTTTAAAAAATATTTAATAAATATTTAAAACGAAATAGGATTATGCCACATATTGCGTGAATCACGAAAGAAAAGATTTGAGAAAATTTGTTTTTTCTATCAATGTTTTTTTATGAACCGCTATAGTATAATTCAATCGTTTTAGCCATTTACGATTGCAATACCTCAGTCCGTTTAGGCAATTTCTTTTCTGATCAACTTAGCCTTAAAAGTAACCATTTGCCCGACCGAAGCACCAACGGTAGCAACTTTAGCACATCTGTTGTGCAAAAGTAATACGCTTCTTCCGTGTATTCATCAATGTTAGTGTCCATATTTTTCTTATAATATGATCTAACAATCAATTATTGATTAATATTCATTAAGCAATTGCAAGAAAATGCCACTTAATTTCGCTTCGAGTATGCTTGCGAGTGTTATTTGTTTTTGCAGGCAATAGTCGTAAAAGTTTTTACTTCTCATGATGACATTAGCTTGGAAAATTTGAGTAGGTGTGTTTGTGAGGAAACGGAATTTCACTCAACAACATGTTATTTTGTTTAAAAAACAGAGATGCTTAAATATAATTTGTTCTCCTTTAGGTTTTCGCTTTGATGGAAATCACATTAATGCATATTTGTTCCATGTAGTAGTGTTGAAATGTAAATATCTAACTGGTGCTGAACGGAGTTTCCTCTGTTTAAAATGAATAAATACGATTAGTATTTATTTCGAATTCTCTTTTGTGAGTTTAAAACTAGTTATCCTCACCCGTTGAATTCATAATTGTTTAATGCGTAATTTTCTTTAGGGTAAAGTGCTGTTTGAGGCAGCTCAGCTTCATTGAAAGATATATCAATTACTCCTTGGTTATTTCTCTTATTCTGATTTGATTTCTGTGTGGAATAATCATGTTAGTATCGAACCACTTCTGATGATGTGCTTAGAGAATGGAACGCAAAACATCAGCAATAAAACCATTGCATTCAAGAATCAAAAAGTATGAATTACGTAATAATTGTGTAACCGGATAGCTTACATGCGTCTAGCAAAATTTATGAAGGGGGGAGTGAGAAAACAGTAGATGAAATTAAATTTTATAGTGGTGTGATAAGCTCAAATTATTTAGACTTTAAAAACACGAATCCTAATTACGCTCGTTAACAGAAATGATATAAAAAATGTTCATTTTAAGGTAAGATATGAGTTAAGAGTAAGTTTAGGGAGCGATCATATAACAAAACTAAAATGAATATTTCATCACAGTCCTCATAGGATGAAGCCTCATTCCCTAAAGGCCTGAGGTAGGTAAAATTAAAATAGGAAGAAAATAAAAAGACAATGCTTAATAATAAATTATTTTCATTATAGGTATAAGACCAAAAGCCAAATAATTTATTACAATTCTAACAAGGATTAGACAGAATTGCATAGAACCTTTCTACGTTTACACTCTAAGTTTTTCATATCCAATTCAAATTCGTGGTCTCTTATTATGATTTAACGTATTCGAAAGCTGGTTTCACCCAATTTACGTTTAAACCGTTAAAATGCTTAGTAATGCCCGTCTATTCTTCTCCACAAATTTGTTTACATTAACACATTTTATAAAGTGATACGTGCACATCAACGTAAATATCAAAAAATGAGAGTAATTTCTAATTTTGTGGAACGTAAATGATAGGCTGTGAAGAGTTGGAGACAAAACTAGATGTAGCACATCAGTTAAAAGAATTACATGTCATGTCAGAAAGAGAAATAAAATGTTATTTGAAAATGTAGACGTCAAATTTATGCGCAAAAGTGATATGTTTAAATAGGATAAATCATGAGTAACAAAGAGCGAAATATTGTTTTTATTTTGTTACTGATGATAAAAGTCATCCACATGTAAGCGTGCAATAATGCTTGTAAAATAGTATATAATTTCTTCAATTATAGAAAATGTCTGACGATCAATTTATGCCACTTCAGTGCTGTTACAATACCAATGTAGGCTAGCGATACTGATATATTAGACAACGCTGTTTCTAAGGTGGTCCCTTAATCGGATATCATCTTAAATTTTATCTGTGTTTATCCGTATTGACTTTAATTGGACATTCTAAGCTGAACGAGAGAAAAACTCTTAAATAGTTTAATTTTAATCCAAAGATAATGAACTGAATAGATTAAAATAAATATTCATAATAAAATATTTACCATGAAATTGATGGAAAACATCATGAAGGATAGGATGTGAAAATTTTACTGTAAAACGAACCAGGTAAAGAAAAAACGCAGTAATAAATGCAAATAATTCTGATTGTGCCGGATTTCATATTTGCTATACAAATAAGGAAAATTTCAACTAATTACCGCAACATGGTGGTATTTAAAATAACACGTATTTTTTGCTTTTGACGATCTTATCAGATGGAGCAAGCAGAATCCCTAAATAAATCAAGAGTATATGAGAAAACTTGCAATCTTAGAAATATATAGGACATTTCACCAAATCAAGTACTAACAGAAGACAGGATCTCCGATAGACTGGGCACGCTTTAAACGCGTTTCTATTAGCAGTCGCATTAGATTCACTTGAAATAGAATGGAATCAATTTAAGCAGAATCCAAAAAGTAAGTTTATAATGCAACGTCTGCGGAAGAATATTCAGGCCCCATATTTGATAATGCTCCATGTAATGCCAGAAATGTTTTGCTAGCTGAATCAGAAGTAATAATGAAACCTAGTAAGAGATTGAAACTTTCAATACTATATAATAAGATAAACGAGTAGGCTAAGATCAGTTGTGATATTCTTTCTATTTTTATATTATAACATTTTTTTAATTTCTAATGTTCTTCGATCTATATCAGAGAGAGATTTTGTTCTTTAATCTTTTCTATTTAATATTATTCTATTTTAATTGTTATCTTTACTAAGCCTTATCGCAATGAGTAGGCTTACTATGGAGAACAAAAATAAATAATTTCTTTCAGTATTGGTATATGAACGCATTCGTAAACTTACTCTCTAACTCTAACTCTCTCTCTCTCTTTAGGTAACCTTCAGTAGTACGCTCTAAATATTATTCATGTCAATGCGGATAATCTCGTCATCACACTTTAAAAAAAAGTTTAGTTGCTTTGATCTTATCTAGGTACCTAAATGTTGATTTCATTTCATTATTTGTTCACTCCCCGTCTTACATACTCTCATTATCTATCGCATTTATTAAGTCATTAAAAAACGATAAGTCGATCATTATGCACATCATTATACGGGGTAGGAATGACTGGTGTGCCAGAATAAATATATTACCGATCAAATGCAATTTATTAGAAATTAAAGAACAAATATGTTATTAACATGTGTACGGATTAATTCATACTGCTACCTATATAAATACTTACAAATTTAAATATATTATGGTTATATATATATATATATATATATATATATATATATATATATATATATATATAACTAAAAGGTTTTGTGTGTGATCATGTACGTCTGTGCGTCAGTGATTGTGCTTTTGTTTTTTATTGGCTTATTTTAATGTTTTTTTTATTTTGCAAAATTTTCAGGCTTTTTATTCTTCGTATTTAACGTAAAATATCGAATCTCAAAATTGAATGCCAAAAAATATGAAGACATTTTATGGGAAAATGATTAATCAAAATTTTATAATGTGACTATGATTAATTAATGGCATAATAATAATAGACTTTATTTTTCGGATTATGCATGGTCTTTTCTTATTCTAATAGGACAAGACAATTCTGTTGACGCGTATCACAGGAAGGAGTTACTAATATGACCTGAAATATGGTGCACTTCCTGATAAATCTCTTTGTAATATACTTTCACTAATGAAAAAATGACACTGAGCATCGCTTTCTTCGGTGTGAACTTGAAAGTCCTAATTACTAATTTAGACTGGCAAAGTTTTTCTTTCATTGACCTAATTTCTGTTTGACTTGTTGTTTCTACGCTAAAAAAAGGAATATTGTTTAATAATTATATTTAATACTATTTTTTAGAAAACAATAATCTATGAAAGGGGCTTTATTAATACGTTCGGATATCTGAAAACTGTAAGCCGTCCGTTAAAAATAAGGAAAAACTAGCATTTTATTTAATTATATCACGAAATGCTTTTTTGCATCCTAATTTCATATAGAAATTTTTATAAAGATGTTTCTCTTTTTATGTACTCAATTATACTACTTATTATACTGTGAAAAAGGGAAAATGCTGAAAAGCTAACTTCCTTTCCAGTCTCAGTTGCACACGTAACTTGATCAAAATGGAATTGAAAGATTTGCAGAAACCTCAAATAATAAACAATTAAGCATAAACAGCATTCAACCCGTAAATAGTTGACCACCAATGCTCCTATATTTCTATCATTTATAATTTAATTAAATTGTAGAAAAAATATATAGATAGCACGGATATATATATATATATATATATATATATACATAATTAAAAACATTTAAAATGTATATAATAAATTAAGGTGCACCTTTACTAAGTAATAAATTTTCTCAGGTATATTCAACAACATTGTACTCTATAGTTGATTTTGGTTTCTGCAACCTGTCACATTTCACCACTGTTGGCGAAATTAAGGAAAGCAATGCCATCTGTGTAAAGTACCTCATTTTTCGTAAAGTCACAATTTTTTCAGATTCGAAAGATTAAAACTGAGAAACGCACAAATATAATTTTCAACCTGTTTATTTTTTGTGAAGAATAAAATGTATTTTTAATGATTCCTGAGAAGGAAGTTATTGATTAGTTTTTTATTTGAATTTCATTTCAGTTGAGGATATATTTCTATCACCCAAATGTACCTCTTCCTAATGATTTTGTGATTTTCATGTCGGTCATCCTCTTCACAATCCGCGCGCTTTATAGCCACAGTACTTCGGAATCAACTGTAATTGTGTATTAGGTGATGCGCAACTGGTAACAAATTAGTTCAAATATGACCAGATGGATAAACCAAAGACGTGATTACTGGCGACTCATCAGTATGAGCCGGTATTACATTCTTTACCTACTATATATTTGTGTGAGGAACGTGGAAAAAATGGACGGTACAATTTCCTTTATGAACGTGTAATCCTTTAGTAGTGAAGCTAACTTCATATAAAGTCTTCAACAATGTTATTTTAAAGGGAACTCACTAGGTATAATATATACATACTAAGCCCGCAAATGGTACCAACACTATGGCTATTTTGTAAGTACCTGATACCAATACGATGGTTTCCGAGTTGGTACATGATTCCAACACAATGAATTGACCAAAATTGAAAATTACAACTATTTCGTAACACATGTTACTGCAGTAAATCAGTACACTCTGGCCTAGATCGATATCAGTTGTCACATTTTTCTGGAATCATGATATCATTCAATTCAAAATGTAACAGTTAGATACTGTTTGTAGCGGAGAACTAATATATTTGCAATTTTGTATTATTTGTTGAACACCTAGTACCAAATTATTTCAAATATGACCAGAAGGATAAACCAAAGAAGGCATGAATTAAAAGTATAATCTCTTGAACATTCGTTATGAAATCAACACCACAATCTAGTAGTGCCTAGTAGAGAATTTTTTATCCATTTATTTATATGCAGATTAAATTCTAGCAATGAATCGATTATTGCCCGGTAGTTTGGGTGAGTTCACATGTATCTTTTTAAACGCATACATGAAGTATAGCTTCAATGCGGGCATGATAAGTACGAAATGCTCGATCGTCTAGATTAAGGCCGCACTTTTCATAAGTAGGCAATACTTAAGAAGCTAATTTAATTGCAAATCGTTTAAATAAGTTTGGCACATACGTTTTAAACACATAAGTTAGAGGTATTCACAAATCAACAAACTTAGCATTTCATGCAAGGTAAACGCGTGTCAAGCTTTGAACAGAACCATCAATAATGTAACTATTTACGACATAAACCGATTATTAGGACGGAATCACAAACTAATAAACAGAAACCATAAAAATATATAACATTAAAGATGTGTAAAATGAAGTTATATTAAAGTAAAAAAATTTTTATCCAAGATATACTAAAAGTAAAATAGATGAACAATAAACAAAGCTAAATAAGATTATAAAGTATTTGGTTTCAGAAACCTATAAATAGTAAGGGAAAAAACTCTTTGTAATACATAATAAGCTATAAAGGAAAAATCAATTAAATAGGGAACGATGGTCGAATAAATTTGCTAATTAAAAATAGCGATCCGACAATAAAAAAATTTTGAGTAGCGATAAAATTGTCAAATATTATATAGAAGTTATTTCAAAACAAAATTTGATTGAAATTGAAATCAAACTGGGAAAATAACATGAAATTGTTGTTTTGATCTCTAAATTGTATGAATCGGTAATAAAACTGATATTTCTTTGTTTGCATGGGTCGACAGCTCAGCTGTGAATAACTGGAATAGTTACTTGTTCAACTGCACTAGCTTTGGAAGATAAATAATCGCCGCATTTTAAGGAGTGGCAAATAAAAATGCATAAATTGAAATAAAATTTGTTCATTTAAAAAACAAACAAACAGACAGCAATTATTGACTCGTCTTTGAGTAAGTTAAAGAAGTTAGTTCATATGTGATGAGAGATGTGTGTCAAGGTGAGCGAACAAAAATATAACATTTTAAGTTTATTGGAATTATTTACTGATTACCGGGAAAACTAGCCACTTAATTTTGCACAATGCGAATATATGAGGCTTTTAAAATCATTGAGTTTTATGAACGATTGCTGTTCTCGTTTGCGAATAAATATCACAAGAATTGTATAAGTAACCTTTGCATTGTTGATACATATAGTATAAAGTGCATATGTTTTGGAGACGCCCTATAAATAGCTGCTTCTGAAATCAAATCGAAATGGCTTTAATATGGTCAGGTATACTGTATTGCATAACATTATGTTTTCCCATGTTAGTTAAGTTGTTTATGCGGGTTCCGTCGGTGTTCAAAATTATTGTTACATCTAACTTTGCATTTTTTACCCGCAAATCTGCAGTTAAGGAACTCATCTGCGTTGAAAATATCTACAAAAACTTTGTAGACTATCACAAGAAACAAATGTGACCAGACGCACATTTTAAATAAATTGATTAAAGGAGTTTCCTCTTAAAATGTACACCCCCTTTATTAAAGAAAATTTCTTTCTGTTTTGAATCGTTGAAGTATAATGATTGTCGTTTGTGCGATTTAGCAATAGGCAGAGCGTTTTATAAATAAATTATTTTTATCTGTCAAACGGCCTATATCAATCAGTTGATGGAGTGGTTTCAGACTGTCATGGGAGTTTGGACTCTAACGGCAACATAATCCTGATACCGCATAGTTATGCTATGAATGTCATTATCGGCATTCACATTAAGGCTAAAAGAAACATTATTTACTCCTAAAAAATATCAAATCCCACATCAAACCTCTGTGATCGTAACAAATGGCAGCAAAAATGAATTGGTAGTATGACACATGTGTAGCGTCAATAGGAATTAAATACACACAGAAATCTTTAGGGACGAAGTGCATTTTGAGGACGTGTTACGAAGTGGCCTGATAGTTACTTTCACAGAATTAATATGTACGAATTTTTGCAACTTTACTAAGACGCAGAAATGATAAAATTTATTCATAAGTTAAATTAAAAATTTCTGTGCAGATGAGTATAAAACTTCAAAGTGTTCAAGGAATACTGAATATTTGGAAATATTTTGTCTTCATCAAAAACACTATAATTTTTAATATCGAAATACAGTTAGTGGACATTTTAAATACACTCACTTTTCGTAAGTGAAAAAATTCCAAACGCAATTGAATGAATCTCTTCTCTCTGTATTGGTGAAATTAAAGAAACTACTGTTGATGGCAACAATTCTGATTCTACAAAAACTAATACTAAATAAGAAATCGTCACGAACAAATTATTTCGTTAGACAGAATAAAAACATTCAATTTTAGAACATTGTGATTTAAAAGGAGAAACAAAAATAGGATAACATTTGTTCTATAAAAAGGCTCTTTAGCTAGGACATGAAAATAGTTAAATGTACAGACAATTGAAAAGTATAATTTATTCTGTTCCTGTATTAGTAGTGTAAATTAAGAACTTCAATAAATGTTAAAGTACAACTTGACTACAAATGTAGATTTATAAAGCGCAATTGCAAGAAAAGCTATTCATCTTACTTTAATCAAGTTTACGATCTTGTACATACATTTGTCAGTATGAACTGTTTTTTGTTGTTTGGTTAAGGCAATTTATCCAGTATACCAGTTTCGTCCTCAACGAGAACTCAACTCTTAATATCCAGAATTTGTCACAGACAGGGCTCAAATCTAGGCACGTCTGCTACAGAATCTTGTGCTCGTTACATTATGCGTCCCGCCACACATTACGTAATTTTCAGTAATATATTAAATTTACGTGGTTATCCGTTCCTTTAGATCGAGCCAGTTGGACATCTATTTAGACCTGCTTTTCCAACTAACCGTCCACGATCTGTCATTATAAAACATACAGCGCGCTACATGGCGATGTCGTATTGAAGTGAACATTTATATATATTTAATCGAACTTTAGTTAAGTAGAAGAAATTGTTGTCACTGCCCGCGCAACCATTGGTCGTTTAACTATGCCTTATCGTCTCCACCTAATGGACATGCGAATCAAGAACAATTCGGCAACATATTGCGTAAATGAACTTCAAATTCAATTTACGCGGCACCAATTAAAACAAGCGAAATTTGCCGTTAACCAATGGCGTGCGAGCTTTCGTTTTCAAGATTACATAAGCAAGGTGAATTTACCATTGTGGAGGATGTTGAATCCTCCGCCTTATATAAAATGACCTTGAATGATAAATTTAAACCACCATAGCTGATTGTAATAACTTTATTTAAAAAGAATTTTTTCTTTTTATTTTCTAGAACATTCTTTGTTTAAATACTTGATTTTTAAAATTGTGCGCTATTTTCAGTTTTTGAGTATCTTGCTTACTGTCTGGTATTGAAACTTTGGTCTGCTGCATTTTAACATTTCTTTCCATAATAAACGATTACAACATTATACAATAAACTCTTCCATCAATTGCCTTGTGTTCTGATATAATATAACACCGAGGAGGAGCCTCGGAACAGGTATAATTGTTTTATTTTTGGGTCACGTACACATCGAAGCAGATTATTGCTGGCGTAGCAGCTGTCCGACTCTCACCTTCCACTTGCCATTGTAAGTGTCAATTTAATTATTAAAACATTTGATCATGGTTACCGATATTAAATATGAGGACACATGTAAGTTAGTGATGGACATAGCGGACTTGAATTTAAATGACACAAGCAATAATATAAGCATATCAGACTCTACTGTGAATTTTAGGACTTCTAACGATCTGGCATCTATGGGGCTTACAGACACGAATAGGTTAGGGGCCTCAACAAAATTTGGCGACCGCGCCAGTCCAAAAATATTAAGTCTACCACAGTATAAGTCAGAAAAACATTCAAGTTGGGTGGGAGATGCCCAAATGATATTTAGTGCTTATAATATCGTGAACCCTATGGAAAAATTTGTTGCAGCATGGATGGCATTGCCTGAAAATTTCCGAAATGATTTGGAAAATTTCAGAGACAGAACTGTAGTAGAAAAGCCGTATAATGCATTTGAGTTATTAATGGCAGAAATTCAACAGAGATATCAACCTGGAAGATCAGCGCAAATGTGCGAATTATTACGCTTAGAAAAAATGGGGCGTCATCTACCGTCCGAATTTTACGAACGCCTTTGCACAAAAGCTTCCAGGTTGAATATATCTAGAGATGTAGTCAACTCCATTTTTACAGCTGAGCTACCAATTAGGCTCAGAACAACAATGGAAGTATTTGACACAATGAACATAGATTGGCCAACAAAACTCAGAGGGTTAGACGGCGTGTATAAACAGCAAGAACTACAAGTACATGCTGTAATGGCAGATTCTGTAACGAGGCAGCCAGGCAGGGCAGATACCGAAAACCACCTGGCTATACAAGAAACTTTGCGTTTCTTATGTAGAGAAGTTGCTAGCTTGCGTAGTGATATTGCACAACTTCAGAGTCAGGATAGGTATAATAGACGTCGAAGGACTCGCTCGCGTCAACGCTTCGAAGGGCCACGCGGATGGTGCAAGGCACATTGCGAATACGGACGCAGTGCAAAATGCCAAGGCGAAAATTGTAATTACCCGCGATTAGGTGGACCCACATGGAAAGGAAGCACAAAACCGGTTGAGAGGAATCCGTCACCGAGAATAGGGAACAACCCCGGCTAGTAGGAGCCGTAGGGGGGTTCCATTGCAAAGGCTCCCAGATATGCCTTTAAAAGGCATACTCAAAGTAAAAGAGGCGACTAGTAAAAATAGCACCGAGATAAAAGGCAAGAGAGTCCGATTCTCACTAAGCAGGGATCTTGAAAGCATTGCCGGATTGTCCAGCAAAAAGTTCATTATTAAGGATGAATTATCTGGATTAGAATTTCCTATAGACACGGGTGCTGAGGTAAGCATAGTTAGGTCAGACGTGGTGGAAGCAGATTGCCCCACATTTGATTATCAACTATGGGCCGCTAACGGTAGTCCGATTAAAGTAAAAGGGATGAAAGAAATGTCGGTAACATTAGGCCAGAAATCTTCCTTCCGTTGAAATTTTCTAGTAGACGATGTCAAGGACCATATCATTGGCATGGATTTCTTGACCCATTTTAAGCTGACATTAGATCCCATAGCCAGGACTATCGCAGAAGGCGTAGGGACATCAACACATACTGAGTCTAACGTGTCGGCAGTTAGAACAGCCCGCTTACCTCGTCCAACAGTCGCACATGACTTTGCCGATATAATCGAGAAGCACCTAGCAGTGTTTCAAACTTTCAGTGCCAAAAGGATAGGTCTGAAGACAGGAGTAGAACACCTAATAGAATTGGTGGCTCCATTGCCTTGTTCACCAAAGGCCCAACCATTGGCACAACACAAGCAACAGGTTGCTTTGTCCGAATTTCACCAATTGCGCGAAGAGGGGATTTGTAGAAAGTCAAATTCCAATTTTGCTTCCCCAATAGTGGTAGTTCCCAAACCTGAACCGGGTCAATGGAGGGTTTGTGGGAATTATCGTCTATTAAACTCAGTGACGAATGGTGATTCTTATCCTCTCCCTAACCAGAGCACTTTACTCCGAGATATAATGGGATATGAGGTTTATTCAACTTTAGATCTCCAGAAAGCGTACTATCAGGTACCAATGGAGAAAGTTCGATACCAGTCACCGCAGTCAGATTTCCAGGAGGGGGATCGCATGAATTTCTTCGAATGCCTTTTGGTTTGAAAAATACCAGTCAGACATTCCAGCGTTTGGCTGAAGAAATCCTTCAGAATTGTCCATTTGCGAGGGTATATATAGACGACATTATAATTTTTAGTCGCTCACGAGATGAACATCGTACGCATTTGGAAACGGTTTTGACCAGGCTGGAACAATATGGATTAGTGGTCAAACCTAATAAGAGTAATATAGGTTGCTCTTCAGTTAAATACCTTGGGCATATACTTTCCAAAGACAGAATTAAACCTTTGGAAGATAAGGTCCAAGCTATTAAGGACGTAACGGAACCCCGAACCGTACGCCAGTTGCGAAGGTTCTTGGGTATGATCAGATATTATCGTCGATTCATTCCAGGTCTAGCCGGAATTCTTGGATCGTTAACAAGCCATCTCACTCGTGAAAAGAACACGATCAAGAAATCTTGGCCTATAAACTTGAGTCAAGAAGACCGAGAAAATTTCCAAAAGGCCAAGGACATGTTAAGTGACGTAACCACATTAGCACCTGTAGATTGGGAAAAACCTTTCGAACTAATCACAGATGCCTCAGATGTTGCATAAGGGGCAGTGCTACAGCAAAGAGATCAGGACGTAGTAAGACCGATTGGGTTTTATAGCCGTAAACTTAATGATCGAGAAAAAGGTTATTATACGTTTGGTAAAGAGCTTCTAGCAGTGTATGCAGCAGTGATACACTTCGAGCATTACTTAGATGGTCACAAGTTTAAGTTATTGACCGATCATAAGCCATTGATCAGCATACTTGGTAAGACAGCTAGGCTTAATTACTCTCGTAGAGTAAATTCCCAAATAACACGGTTAGCAGAGTTCGATTTCATTGTGTCTCATATTGCTGGTAAGGAGAATGTGGTAGCCGATGCACTTAGCCGACCGAATGAAGCTGATGTCGAGCTGATATTTCAAGGTCCATTAAAAAATTTAGATGAATCAATGAACGATTTCGTTAGTCAAATCGAGGAAGCGCAAGGATCGGATCCCTTTACATTAGTATTATTTAAAAGACCAGGATATGTTCGTAAGCTCATAAGTGGCAAGTGGTTGTTATGCGAAACATCTAGAAGTCAACCACGACCATATGTGACTTTGGAGTTACGGGCCAAGATTATCCAAGTGTTGCATGACATGGGTCATCCATCCATTAAAGCCACCATTCGATTGATCAACGACAGATACGTATGGCCACACATGTCTAAAGACATACGGGTATGGGTAAGAGCCTGTACCAAGTGTCAAACATGTAAGGTGTGGAGACATAGCAGAACCGAGATAAAGAACATCGGAATACCAAATGGACGGTTCAGACACGTACACATAGACATTGTTGAGATGCCTGAAGTAAATGGAAACAAATAATTGCTGACTATGGTAGATAGATTTAGTCGTCAATTTGAAGTGGCGATTTTAAAAGACATGACAGCGCAAGGAGTTTTGTTCGCGTTTCTACATAATTGGATATCGCGTTATGGTGTTCCGGAAAAGGTCACTAGTGATCGCGGTAGTCAATTTATGTCAGAGCTTTTCGTAAGATCCCTCAACATCATAGGAACCACTATAATACATACTAGCGCGTATAACCCACGAGCAAATGGGATGGTAGAGAGGCTACATCGTGAACTGAAAGCTGTATTGAGGTGTACTAGTGGAACAAGCTGGATATACGATCTTCCTATAGTATTACTCGCCATGCGCAACAGATATAGGGCACAATTAGGAACTTCCATAGCAGAATTGGTTTATGGAGAACCATTAAGGTTACCTGGAGATCTTCTAATAGAAACTCCAAGTAGTCTTGATTGGGCTTCTAGTTATGTAGATTGGTTTGTAGGAGCACTTAGAGACAAGATGTGTCGTTTGGCCCCAACCAAGACTAGAAATCCTAAAACTAAATGCTATGTGTCCTCCGATTTAAAATCGGCTTCGCATGTATATATAACTAATGAAAATAGGAAGAACTGCCTAACACCATTTTACAAAGGACCTTACAAGGTCAAGAAGATGACTGACAAGTATGTCATCATAGAAATAAATGGCATTGAGGATTGTGTTACGTTGGATCGCTGTATTCCCCAGTTTATCTGGATTGACAGTGTGACCCAATTAAAAGATGTGTCGAATGACCGTTCCATGGGTGAATCTGAGGTGTGCAATCCCATCATGCAGGCATATAATGAAATGCAGTACTCTGAAGAACCGTTGTCTAACATAGCAAAATCTTATTCTACTGAATCACAGCATGAAAACTATTTGTCGACACCAGATGATTTTGAAGAACCAGCGAATGTTATACCGGGCGAGATGACGACGTCAGGGGCGCCAGTATCCACAAAACGTTCTGGAAGAATACATCGTCAGCCGAAGAACGATGATTACATCTACTATTAGTCGTTCCTCTCTTTTTTTGAGAAGGTGGTGTATGTGGAGGATGTTGAATCCTCCACCTTATATAAAATGACCTTGAATGATAAATTTAAACCACCATAGCTGATTGTAACAACTTTATTTAAAAAGAATTTTTTTTTATTTTCCAGAACATTCTTTGTTTAAATACTTGATTTTTAAAATTGTGCGCTATTTTCAGTTTTTGAGTATCTCGCTTCCTGTCTGGTTCTAAAATTTTGGTCTGCTGCATTTTAACATTTCTTTCCATTATAAACGATTACAACATTTTACAATACAATCTTCCAATACTTGCCTTGTGTTCTGTTTTAATATAGCACTGAGGAGGAGCCTTGGAACAGGTATAATTGTTTTATTTGTGGGTCACGTGCACATTAAAACAGGTTATTGCTGGTATAGCAGCTTTCCGACTCTCACCTTCCACTTTCCCTAAGTAAGTGTCAATTTAATTAATAAAACATTTGATCATGGATGCTGATATTATGTATGAGGACACATGCCAGTTAGTGCAGGACATAGCTGACTTGAATTTAAATGACACAAGCAATAATATAAGCATATCAGACTACTGTGAATTTTAGGACTTCCAGCGATCTGGCATCTATGGGGCTTACAGACACTGATAGGTTAGGGGACTCAACACCATGCCAGTCAGTTTTCAATTTTTCTTTCGCAGAGCACTACGTGTGTGCGTGTCTTCCGCCATATTGACTTTTCACCTACGCTGCCTTTTGTTTTGCTTCACACGCAGAGTCAATTTAAGTGACGCCATTCTTGTCGCTGCACAAATAATGAGACGAAGCAAGATCAACTTATTGAACCTTCACATATGCCAGTTACCACGGTTTTGTCACAGGTTTTCAACGAGACAATACTCAGCTCTTACACAGTCTCTCGCCGCTGATGTCAATGCAACAACAGAAGGAACAATAACCAGTCAACCAGAGCTGGTCTTAAGTCTCTAGGAGTATTTCTAGACACTGCAACACTAATTAACTTTCGCGGCATTTGCCTGGGAACGAAATAACTGTCCTAATAAGTGCCCCCAACAGTACTATTCTCAGCCATCTTGGCACCTAAATGACTTTGTGAGGTTATACGGCATTTTCTGACAAATTGGCGATCACGCTAGGATACTGAGAACAGTACAGTTTTTTTAAGACTTATTAGCAAATCACAAAAACTTTTGGCATAAATTCAATCGTCAACCTTTCGTCCTCCCCTGCAAGATGATATGATCCCTCTCTTTAGAGAGGACAATAGCGAACAAGGGTGAAGTTTCAGAAGGATTAGCCCTAAGGAAATCCGTGATGTGAACACTCAACCCAATTTTACACCCAAAACACGAAATTACAGTAGGCGGCGATTCAGATCCCCGCAATATTTTAAAAGATATGCCCCAAAGGACTGGTGCTATAATCACCAGAAGTTTTTTTTATTCCTGTCAAGTCTGTCTCTGTCGTGCGGAAGAATTTCCAAATGAAGGCCATAGAAAACAGGTGCAGTTTAACATCAGAATCGGGAAACGTATGGCGCAGAAAGTAGAAGACCGTACTTTCTGCGCATCAACGGCATTAAAGGCGCCACAAGGAAACAATCACAATCTGATATTCCTATTGACTCTTTTCGTCCACGCCGAATATGCCACATAGACAGCCAAACTGGCAATGTCAGTTGCAATCACCAGTCTACTTGTTTGCATGACCCGGCCAAACAGCATAACGAACTTCTGCATCTTCTTGGTTTCAGAACTGGCGAAGAATTCATCGTAGACACAGGTGCAACAGACTCAGTTCTCAACGGTGACTCAATGGCCGAGATGTCGCTAGACGTTTTACTCGCAACATCTTGAGAGGAGCCCATACCTACTTGTGGCAGCCGGTATCGCAGACGCAGCATAGATTTACGGCGTGAAATTACTCACAACTTCATCGCCGCCAAGGTCTCACAAAACCTAATAGGCCTTGATTTCATTTTGAAATTTCGGCTCATCGTTGATCTTGCCAATCAAAAGATCATTGAACCCTCCACCGGACTTGAGCAAAGTTTTTGGACACTTGCCTCCGTGCGTTTGGACAAATAGGTCATTCAGCCAACCCGAGTTCATCATTCAGCAGATATATTAGCAGCGCTTTGAGAACAAATTTCGCTGTTCGAGCTACGAGTCTCCAACGCGATGCACCATAACGTCATAGAAGTACAACCTATTGCACTCAAGAAGCGATTACTTGCCCCTGCTAAACTGAAAGCTGCCGAAGAGGAATTTTCATAATTATTATTAAGTGAGGGAATCATCAGACCATCGAAAAGATCATGGGCATCACCACAGCACATAGTCTCCAAATTAAACGGATCGTACAGAGCCTGTTGAGTTTCTCGCAAGTTAAATTCAGTGACAAAATCTGATGCATATCCTATTCATAATATTAACACGTTACTTTAGAAACTCAGTGGCAGCAATTTCTTCTCAGTGATTGACATCAGACAAGCCTACCACCATATCCCGGTAGCGTCAAAAGATATTGTAAAGACTGCAGTCATCAGTCCATTTGGCCTTTTCGAATATTTTTACATGCCTTTTGGACTTCAGTGGGCTACACAGACATTTCAATGATTCATAGACAACATACTTCGCGACGACGCCGCTTACTGTATATCATAACTTGATGACATCATGGAATGCAGTCCAGATTTAGAATCTCATGCGAAGCATCTACGAAATGTCCTCTCACACTTATCCAACCACTGACTCAAGATAAACTGTTACAAGACGCAGATTGAAACTCCATCCGTGGACTTCCTAGGGCATCGTATCACGCCACAAGTTATTCAATCTTTGCCGCCAAAGGCGAATTCAATCAGGAATATCAAGTCACCGTAGACAGTTAGCGGGTTGCAGGAAATTTTGGGAGTCCTAAACTACTATCGCAAGTTCCTTTCCGGCTTTTCAAGACCACTTTATCCTTTGTGTCCTTTGCGGAATCGAAAAGGACAGCAAGGACCCCATCATTACTTGGTCATCTGAAGACGAGGAAATACTTCAACTCGCTATTAGCTCGTTAGCAAATGCTACAATGCTAATGCATCCAGATTTTCAACGACCATTTCTACTCACTATAGATGCTTCTGAATTCGCTATTGGAGCCACGTTGGAACAAGAGATCGACGGAGTTCGTAAGTCTATCAGTTTCTATTCGCGTACTCTCCAACAAGTAGAAACGAGATATGAAACTATCGGTCGAGAACTCCTCGCCATCCACGACGCAGTGCGCCATTTTATGGGCAACTTAGGCAGTCGCAGATTTGTTATTTTCACAGATCATGCACCATTAGTCAGCGCACCTCGAAACGCAACTTCAACTATCGCCAAGTACCCTGCCAGAGTGGAAAGTCAGCTATCACGTCCAAGCGAATGGCAATTTGAAATCTTTCACGTCAAGGGCGAACAGACATCTCGCTACAACCATCTTTACCGTCGCCATTCACTTTCAGCTCCATGGAACGCAGTGAACCTGCACTAACGCCATCCCTCCTGCGAACGGAACAGCGCGGTGACACTCATATTCAAAGATCAGTAGCCCGTCACTCCACCAAGTTCATAAGCCGTCTCTGGGAAGGCTTACCTATTTTTTACTTCACGGGTACGCAGCCCAACAAGCCAGTTCTGCCGACCAGCCTTCAGAAAATAGTTCTCGACTCAATTTACTCAAGTTCTCACCCAGGTAGCAAAGCGACTGTCCGACTTCTTACAGATCGTTTCTGTGGTCACAGGCTTAGACAGAACGCTAAACGAAAGGGTTCCGAGTGTACCATTTGCCAGAAAAACAAAATCACACTGGCACAATCGTTTTAATTTGTAACAATTCCGAATTACCTTTCGCCTAGCCATCGTCCAAATCGACATAGTTCGTCTGACAAAGATTCAAGGTTTC
This sequence comes from Eudiplozoon nipponicum, assembly GCA_029291075.1. NCBI lineage: Eukaryota > Metazoa > Platyhelminthes > Monogenea > Mazocraeidea > Diplozoidae > Eudiplozoon > Eudiplozoon nipponicum. Next base: position 50,849 of record JAQBSW010001001.1, on the reverse strand, counting down.
AGCTTCCTTCTATCAATGATTGATAGATTTACACGATTGCCTGCGGCATTACCTCTTGGCACCGTTTCTGCAGACGAAGTAACTAACGGTTTTATCTCTGCATGGATATCCAATTATGGTGTTCCCAATGAGTTCATCACTGACAGCGGCACTTGCTTCTCATAGGATTGTTTCAAGACCACCATGTGGTTCATGGGATGTATCTTACGCCAGACTACTGCCTACCATCCTCAATCCAAAGGTATGGTAGAGAGAAGGCATAGGGAGCTCAAAGCTGCTTTAGCATCCTCTTCCATTAATGGCAACTGCGTCAATGCACTACCTTTAGCTCTGCTTGCCATGCGTTCCCGCACTCGTGAATCTATCAAAACGTCTGCGTCACAACTCTTGTATGGCATGGATCTACGTCTGCCTAGTCAGCTCCCATGTCTACTACCCGCACAGTATGACAAACAAGACGAAGCCACCCGCCTCCGACTTCCTTTCCGTAATATATCTGAACAGCAGCCGAGACATACGCGTCGTCTAGTCTTCGTTCACCCGCAGCTCCACGGCTGCAAGAAAGTACTTGTTCACAACGACACTGCTCGTGCACCACTACAACCAAAGAATCGCGGTCCTTACCCGATTTTGGTCAGACAGCCAAAATACTACATTATCATGCAAGGTGCGACACATACATCAGTAAGCATAGACAGGTTGAAACTGTTTATCGAAGCGACTGATCCCGGGAACATACAACCTTCCACACACGTTTCAGGCTCCGTCTGCCAACAATCCCAACCTAGCAATAGCTTGCTTTGCATAACGCGCAACTGACAACATTTTTTAACATTAATTTTTCGTTATTGTAATTATAAAATGTTTAACTTTATGCGCACCACCTGCGCTCCATGTCAAGGAACGTCACCTCTATGAATCCGCATGATTCATTTTTCTTCTCACACTCACTCGTCTCACGTGGTAGAACCAGATGTTTTTTGGCTAACTATTTTGTAGCATTTCTGAGCAGTTCTTTGGTATTATGCCATCTCTGCGGCAATGTTCGAGTACACTTTTTGTCGTTACCTTTTAATTTTCATGTATATATTTTTAAATTTTAACGTATGGCTCACACATGGCCTTACACCGCCTATTTTGGTATGACCAGTTACTTACAGCTAACGCCTTGTCTAGCAACACCAATTAGTTATCGGTTTCGTATCGTGGCCACTTTCAATGCATATCTCAACTTCATTAGTTGCGCAGTGACCACTTTACGAATATTAGGATCACAACGTCGAGCACACACTAGCTCCTTTGGTCGTATTCAAACACATTGACGGCGATCCAGCCGGTCCAGGTTTCAACTTGAAATCCTCACGTTGCGGCCCCCAAACCTTACAATGTTCTATTTTGCCTAACGTGGTATGACCGGCCACTTCAGCTAACAATTAGTGTATCAATACCTAGTGGTTATTTGATATCATATCATTGTTGAAGCAACCAACAAGCATATATCAGCCCACCATTTACGGTACATTTTTATATAGCTATGAGCAGAATAATAGCTTGATTCGAACTCTGCCCTACATTTTTTATGAACCCTCGCCGAGAGGAATGTTTTTCTCTTTTTCAGAGAGGAAAGTGATGTCACGGCACAAGAAAAATTCGCCGACATATTGCGTAAGTGAAAATGTACAACATTCAAGACTTTACCGACCTTCGAGTGCTATCAATTGTGCCACTCAAAAATCCACAACAATAAGGACAGCACTGAGCAAAAAGTTTCAACATTTAAGTCAGATGTAATTGTTTGGTTGCAGGTAAACGTTTTTTAGATAGCATTATAATAAAATAAAGGTTTTTATTAGTCACTTTATTATTTACTGAATTTACTTTATTTGCGTAAACAAATATGGGTTGGGGACCTGGTTATAAAATAACTGACATATCATATAGTCATTTATCTATGTGCAGTTGTAGAGGCCCCTAACCTATTCGAGTCTGAGAGCCCCATAGATGCCAGATCGCTTGAAGTCCTAAAATTTACAGTAGAGTCTGATATGCTTATATTTCCATTTACATCTGCTAGATTCAATTCCGCAATATCCTGCACTAACCTACTTGTGTCCTCAAATTTAATATCGGTCTCCATGTCTTATTAGTTTAACAATTAAATCGACACTTAATGTTAGGCAATCGGAATGCGAAAGTTGTATCGTAATAATTCCCGAACAAATAATCTGGAAGGAGATATACGTGAACAACAGAATAATCAAATTACCTGTTCCAGAACGTCCCTTCTATGTGTGATATCAATAACAGAACAAAAGGCAATTATAGTAGGAATATATTGTTAAGATGTATTCGTTTTACTAGAGAAAAAATGTTTAAAATGCAGCAGACCAAAAGATGATACAGACCAGTCGAGGTGCGAGACACTCGAAAACTGAAAATGGCGCACAATTCAAAGTCAAGTATTTAAACAAAGAATGTTCTGGAAAATAAAAAGAAAAAATTCTTTTTAAATAAAATTCGTTACAATCAGCCATGGTGGTTCAAATTTATCAGTCAATGTTATTTTACATATGGCGGAGGATTTATCTTCCTCCACATACACCACCTTCTCAAAAAAAGACGGCTAGTAATAGACGTAATCATGATTCTTCGGCTGACGTGGCACTCTTCCAGAACGAGTTGTGCATAATGGCGCCCCTGAAGTCGTCATCTCGCCCGGTACAGTTTTCACTGGTTCTTCCATATCATCTGGTATTGACAAACAGTTTTCATGCTGTGAACTGGTAGAATAAGATTTTGCTATATTAGACAACGCGTCTTCTGAGTTCTGCATTTCATTATGTGCCTGTATGGTGGGATTGCACACATCAGATTCGCCCATAGAACGACGGTCATTCGACGCATCTGTTAATTCAGTGATACTGTCGATCCAGATAAACTGGGGAATGCAACGATCCAACGTAACACAATCCTCAATGCCATTTATTTCTATGATGACATTCTTGTCAGTCATCCTCTTGACTTTGTATGGTCCTTTATAAAATAGTGTTAGGTAGTTCTTCCTATTTTCATTAGTTATATACACATGCGAAGCCGATTTTAGATCAGAGGACACATAGCATATGATTTTAGCTTTTCTAATCTTGCGTGGGAGACTTCTTGCGCTGTCATGTCTTTTAAAATCGCCACTTCGAACTTACGACTAAATCTATCTACCATGGTCAGCAAGTATTTGATTCCATTTACTTCAGGCATCTCGACAATGTCTATGTGTACGTGTCTGAACCGTCCAATTGGTATCCCAATATTCTTTATCTCGGTTCTGGTATGTCTCCACACCTTACACGTTTGACACTTGGCACAGGCTCTTACCCATACCCGTATGTCTTTAGACATGTGCGGCCATACGTATCTGTCGTTGATCAATCGAATGGTGGCTTTAATGGATGGATGACCCATGTCATGTAACACTTGGATAATCTTGGCCCGTAACTCCAATGGAACATATGGTCGTGGTTGACTTCTAGACGTTTCGCATAACAACCACTTACCACTTATGAGCTTACGAACATATCCTGGCCTTTTGGACAAAACTAATGTAAAGGGATCCGATCCTTGCGCTTCCTCGATTTGACTAACTAAATCAGGCATCGAATTGTATAAATTCTTCAATGGACCTTGAAATATCAGCTCGACATGAGTTTCATTCGGTCTGCTAAGTGCGTCTGCTACCACATTCTCCTTACCAGCAATATGAGACACTGTGAAATCGAACTCTGCTAACCGTGTTATTTGGGAATTTACTCTACGAGAGTAATTAAGCCTAGCTGTTTTACCAAGTATGCTGATCAATGGCTTATGATCGGTCAATAACTTAAACTTGTGACCATCTAAGTAATGCTCGAAGTGTATCACTGCGGCATACACTGCTAGAAGCTCTTTGCCAAACGTATCATAACGTTTTTCTCGATCATTAAGCTTACGGCTATAAAACCCAATTGGTCTTACTACGTCCTGATCTCTTTGCTGTAGCACTGCCCCTAATGCAATATCTGAGGCATCGTGATTAGCTCGAAAGTTTTTTCCCAATCTACAGGTGCTAATGTGGTTATGTTACTTAACATTTCCTTGGCCTTTTGGAAATTTTCTCAGTCTTCGGGGCACAAGTTTATAGGCCAAGACTTCTTGATCGTGCTCTTTTCATGAGTGAGATGGCGTGTTAACGATCCCAGAATTCCGGCTAGACCTGGAATGAATCGACGGTAATAGCTGATCATACCCAAGAACCTTCGCAACTGGCGCGCGGTTCGGGGTTCCGATACGTCCTTTATAGATTGGATCTTATCTTCCAAAGGTTTAATTCCGTCTATGGAAAGTATATGATCAAGGTTTTTAATTGAAGATCAACCGATATTACTCTTATTAGGATTGACCACTAATCCATATTGTTCCAGCCTGGTGAAAAACCGTTTCCAAATGCGTACGATGTTCATTTCGTGAGCGACTAAAGATTATTATGTCGTCTATATATACCCACGCAAATGGACAACTCTGAAGGATTTCTTCAGTCAAACGCTGGGATGTCTGACTGGCATTTTTCAAACCAAAAGGCATTCGAAGAAATTCATGCGATCCCCCTCCTGGAAATCTGACTGCGGTGAGTGGTATCGAACTTTCCTCCATTGGTACCTGATAGTACGCTTTCTGGAGATCTAAAGTTGAATAAACCTCATATCCCATTATATCTCGGAGTAAAGTACTCTGGTTAGGGAGAGGATAAGAATTACCCTTCGTCACTGAGTTTAATAGACGATAATTCCCACAAACCCTCCATTGACCCGGTTCAGGTTTGGGAACTACCACTATTGGGGATGCAAAATTGGAATTTGACCTTCTACAAATCCCCTCTTCGCGCAATTGGTGAAATTCTGAAAAAGCAACCTGTTGCTTGTGTTGTGCCAATGGTTGAGCCTTCGGTGAACAAGGCAATGGAGCCACCAATTCTATCTGGTGTTCTACTCCTGTCTTCAAACCTATCCTTTTGGCACTGAAAGGTTGAAACACTGCTAGTTGCTTCTCGATTATAACGGCAAAGTTATGTGCGATCGTTGGACGAGGTAAAAGAACCGTTCTAACTGCCGATGTGTTAGAATCAGTAGGTGTTGATATCCCTTCGCCTTCTGCGATAGTCCTAGCCTTGGGGTCTAATGTCAGCTTGAAATGTGTCAAGAAATCCATGCCAGATTGCAGTGTCAGAACCTTTGTCTTATTATAACTTAACCACACGAGATTAAATCGTTTAAGGGTGTCGGGTTTTGATTTCTCCTGGCAGTATCCATTGGAATTTTTTTTTCAGATATTCGCTGAATTCTTCTGCGTGCACTTCAATAATGCCTGCAAAAATCAAATTGCCTGCAAGCTGTGATTAGCGTTTATTTAGAGATCGCAAGAAAAGCGCTGGTTTTGGTATAAAATAATTTGTCATCTGAAACGTACCAAGTAATCTATTTTTCATATGATGAAGACTTAGAAGTGCCGACTGCGTGATCAGATATGGTATAAATATATTGCATTACTTGTAAATATCAAGTTTGACCTACATATCATAGTTCCATTGGAGTTAAGTCGATGAAAAAATTATTGGGTCCATAGTAACAGAAAATTTTATTTCAATTTTAATTTTCTTATTGTCTACGAAATATATACCACACATATATTATCAGACTAGAACTATAGGAATAGGCACATGGTTAAGGATTAAACAACGACTTTCCATGTATTTCATAGTTCAATTTATTTAACCCTACCACATGGGACTTAGTAGTTAGCCTATAAAATTAAGAAACACATAAAGGCGTTTCACACATTCATCTTAGGGCTCATAATAGGGCACATAATATAGGTTAATGTAGATCTACTAACAATTACTATGTGATAACAAGTTTGCTCTGAGTTTTACCAATGAAATATCAAAGGCACACAACCTTCCTATAGTGTCAGCGGAAATAATTAATTGGTATAGAGCATAGTGAGATCGGTTCTTCTGAGCTGTCAGTGGTAAGATGAGGGTTTCATTTCCATCCAAGCCCAAAATTAGTAGGTCTATGTGATAAGGACCATTAGCATTAGAACTAGCATTGAATGTCTACAAGTAGACAAAATAATTTTTTTGACTTCGTTTGTACATGTACGGACTAGGCAACCACTGTATTGATACCCATCGTAGGATCTTTATACATTATATATGGTGAGTTCGCTTTGAAGTCGCTTTGTCGATAACTTCATACGGAGTTAGCTCCACTAATGCGGGTACACAAATTCACATAGAAGATTGCTCCATCAAATTGTCCGATGAGTCACCAGTATGTACGAAACGAATGTGCATAAAAGATTATAACTTTCATTCATGCTGACTTTTGTTTATCCTTCTGATTCCATTTAAAATAATTTGTTACGAGTTGAGCAACGCCTACAACGCACAATATATATATATATATATATATATATATATATATATATATATATATATATATATATATATATTTATAATGTCCATTCTTTTTTAATTTAACACAGTATTCTTATAATTAGGAAAACACAACTAACGAAGCGGATAAAGGCCCTTTATTTCCTGAATACTAATCATCTCTTATACAATCATACATATTTATACATTTTGGGTTTTCAATTGATTATGCTAGTGGTAACAAATCTGACTCGTTTTTACTGCTGTTTCTTGTTTTGACTGGTTGGTGAGTGTGTATGCGTTTGTGTTTGTGTGTATGCGTGTTTGCATGTAAAGGTCATTCTCGCAGTATTGCGAAGTGATGTCTGGGATCTTGTCATTATTGTTTTGATACATATAAAAGTGCTATTTTTCCCAGTATAGTTGATCGTTTCACCTCGTTGCGCAAAGTTTTCACGTGGTAACAACGCCAGTGTTGATTGCAGTGTTAAACGCTCACATTGTTTGGAGACTTCTGTCATCGTATGCGCCTCTGTTATTTCCACTTCAGTTTGTTGCCAATCCGATTGTACGTTTGTTGATTCTAGTTGAGGGCCTGTTTGTTCTTGGCTGGATACTAGTAGATTGTTTTTGAATTTTGTTATTCTTGGCCAGTCGATAAGAATATCATGTTGATGAAACTTTTGAATATTAAGGTCAGGTGCTTGTTGTTTTATGTAAAGGGCTTCGTAGATGAATAATAATTTTTCTGATTTTGCTTTATGTAGAATTGTGAAATTGGTCGAATTGACAGGGTGCCCCGTTGCCAGTATATGATCGGAAATAGCTGATTTTCCTGATGGTGGCAAGCCTTTGTTCTCAAGCTATCAAAACAATAATGACAAGTTTCCAGACATCACTTCGCAATACTGCGTTAAATGACCTTTACATGCAAACACGCATACACACAAACACAAACGCATACACACTCACAAACCAGTCAAAACAAGAAACAGCAGTAAAAACGAGTCAGATTTTTTACCACTAGCATAATCAATTGAAAACCCAAAATGTATAAATATGTATGATTGTATAAGAGATGATTAGTATTCACGAAATAAATGGCCTTTATCCACTTTGTTATTTGTGTTTTCCTAATTATAAGAATATATATATATATATATATATATATATATATATATATATATATATATATATATATATATAATTTTGCAGCAATAAACAACAGAAAAGCATGACTGTAAGGAAAAGTTGGCTTAATGATGATGAGACGATATATGCTGGTTGGACAGGCGTTCAACGCCACAAGTGCTGGAGATTAATTTTATTCTACAGCTGAATTAATTAAAAAATAATGAATTAATTAATTAATTAATTAAATTATTTATCTGCAAAGAAGACATCAAGCTTGAAACACTTACAAAAATAAAAAGGCAGTGAATTCAACCTAAAATGCAATACCAATACATATGTTAACTAAAACTTTAAAACAGGGTTGCCATCTTGATATAAAATATAGACCCATTATGTGGATACATTTTTCAGTATAAAGCAAGTATTTTATAGTGTGGAAATGGCAATTCATTCACATGCTAACTCACGGCTTAGAGTTATTTCAACAAAAAATATTAAATCAATTAATTGAAAAGACGTAAAATAACAAATGCCAAATACAGAATAACGCCTGATAAACAATATGAAAGTGAAAAACCCATATCGTTTATTTATACACATTCTATGGCCGTTCAAAGCAATTTGTTGGCAGGATTTCTAATTGCTCATGATGCTAATTTAGAACAATTTCAAACTTAATGCAGCTGACAATGACTCAATTGCCGGATATATTGTTTAAAAAACAAATCGACCTCTAAGGCAGCTGAATTCAATTTATTTAATAATAGAGGTTATAATATAACGCTGCGCATCGGAGAAGTCCTCTGATGCTTTAAAATTCGTCCTCAAGCTGACAGATCAATGGCACTTTTATATCAATTTATTTTAGTCTTGTTTGTCGTGCGTGTGCAAATGTGGGGGTAATTACGATTTAGCGAGTGCACTTACAATTATGTTTTCATCTTCCGGCTTCCCATTGTACAATTTCAATACTAAATTTAGCAAATAACGATGTTTCAGGAAAAAAGGTAAACTCGGTTGAAGTCGCCTACTTTATAAGAGAAAACGTTGTGTATATTCAAACATGATTCAACTTTGGAATAAAAGAGTTCTGAACAACAATTTCCTGTCCATGTGGTCCGGAAAGATAATTTTATTTACATACCAGCTATCCTAAACAAAAATTTGATTTTAAAACGAATGTCAATCTTGCTAGAAAAATTTTATTTCGTTAATAACCGATAATGAGCATTGTGATAAATGCAAAAAATAAGTTAATTCATATATTTCGTGTATTTTATTTCAGAAGAGTTACATTGAATCGATTCATATTTCCGTTCAAAACAATTGAACAATCAATGATTGCGCGGGTGGTGGTAATAATTCTTTAAATCAAGTTTTCGAGCTTGAAGTAAACCTCAATCCCATTTTATTTAACCAGTCATCGAAAAACAGAAAAACTTCACTGACACACTTGGACCTTCCGTGCTTTTCATCAGAGTTCGAAAGCAAATTGACTGGCGAGGATCTAACCGCGTTGCATATATATGGAAATCAAAATATGATACCACATTTGATTAGCATATTAATTGCCGCAAAATTAAACTTTTACTATTTTTATTTGTTTTAATTTTAAAGCATATAAGAATATACAGGCAATAATAAATGTAACATGTGAACAAAAGAAATAAATTTAACGATTTCTATGGTGTAAAAAAGGTACTCATTTTCTAATTTGATTTGGGATTTACGCTTATATTGTACCATGAAAATTGAAATAAACTGTATTACTTTATTTGTCAATTTATTTATTATTGTTTCCTAGTTTTATGACATATTTTGGCAGTTTTTAATGAATATTACATCACTTACAGCACCAACTTTCCCAAGCGCCAAATCATCCACTAAATGGGTATCAAGTGTATACACTTGAGACGAATCTAAACAATTGAATGTTCAAATTGAAAGTAATAGTTTGACAAAATAGAGAGCCACTTAAACTATAGACAGGCAGTCAAATAATTTACAAACAGTAATGCTCTTAACTGGAAATTAATTTATCGTCTGGGTGAATGGAAATGTTACCAATTCTAATTATGGGCCCGACATTAGTAGCCTGGTTGTCAACTGTTTTATGTCATAAATGAGCGGCTCCGATATGAACAAAAATTCTAAACGTAGATACGAGAGGTATGAACCTAAAGTATTTAGTTAATCGGGCATGTAAAGTCGTTCTGTTTATGCGTGCTCGAATAACATATGGGCTATGTCTACTGACGACATATCAAGTATTAATCATTATCAAAATGGAAACAAGTACTTTATGGCATAGAATCTACATTGTAAGTAGTGCTCTATCAGTATTATTTTCATCTGATTCAACTGGTGCCATATGTAAATATTCAAGTTTATAATATTGATACAGAATAAAAATGAAAAGCTCAAGAATAAAAGAAGCACGCTTACTAATACAGGAGCTTGCAAAAATTAATCAAAAAGAGAAGCGATAAATAATTGAAACACGGCATTTTATTAAAGTTAATAACTAACAATCCAGTTCAATTTGTACGAGAACGATTGGATTTGCAGAAACCACTCGTAATCGAACAATATATGGGGAATATGTAATCAATCTAAGTGATAAAATGACACTTAAGTTTATTAGCTATGATAGGTTGCAAATAAAATTGATTTTCGTTTAAAAAATTAAGTCCTCATTCCTTTGTTGGTGAGTTTACGTAAAAAAAGACTGCATTATTATATGTATCGAAAATAAGGAAGGACTAATTATTTATCAAAACATTTTAGTGATCAAATAATTATGGTTTTCACGGGTGGTGATTACAATTATTTGAATCAAGGTTGTGAGCTTCTTGTAAACATCACTCCCTCTTTATATATTTTTTTTCAGAAGAAATTAAACACCATGTAAGCTCGCAAAGGCAATTCATCCAGTAGGTAGGTTTTCTCCTTATTTGAAGTTCGTCAACTACATTCCAGAATTTTAAAGCGGACGGGACTCGTACTGGGGCATATTTGCTCTGCTGTGGTGAATAGTTTTCACTGCGCTATCCCGTCGTACATTGCATACGTCTTTCAATCACATGCTAACATGAATGTTGACCTAATAGACTCGTCCTTTATCGACATAAGAGGTAACACACAAACACACACACACACAATTCTGCCATTATAAATCAAAGCACATTTTTTTCAAATACACAACAAGCTCTACACCATCAATTAACACTGAGTCTTAATGAGATTTCTTTTGCACATTTTTTTCATTCAGATTTATGCCTATCGAAGGAAAACATAACTTCTCTGTGTTGTTTGGTGGATCACAACTTGGTGTGTTTTTGAAAGAACGAGCAAGTATTTCTTGAATGACGAATAGTTTCCGATAACTTTGACCGGTGTTGGCCTGCGTATTTGTAGCCGTACAATCTATTTCACTTAATGTCGAATTATATCCCTTTTCCCTGGAAGAACAATTTTTCCCGCAGAATGTAATGATACTGCGTAAAGTGATTTCATTGAATGTGTTACGCCTTGACTTATTTTTGACGAACTTTGTAATGCATCGTTCGTTATTGCAATTATGTATTAGGTGTTGCGCACCTATTGACAAACTAGGTAAATAATGACCAGAAGGGTAAACCATAGACAGAATACACGGTATGTATCATCTCATGCAGATTCTTATACTTTCCATTCATGCTGTCTTTGGTTTATACTTCTAGTCCTAATTGAAATAATTTCTTACTAGGTGCGCAGCACCTAATACATAATTGCATATATATTAATTCCCCGCCACAACCAGTATTTAACTGTTACTGCAATTGTTTTATTCATATTAATTATTGGCTAGACAAACTGAATGTTATTCAAATTAAATTTCTTCACGTTGAGACCTGGCCCTTGCCTTTTAATGTCATTTACCTGATATATTGCCATACGTCTTTACGACTTTCCCTTGTTTGATCAGTTTGGGGTTCTGTATTGATTATATAATCTGTTATATGAACATTCTACCCTAGTACTGCGCCGCGTCTTGTAAGTTGGCGGGGCAAATGTTGATTAATAAAACTGCTGTTAAAGCTACATCCATGAACACACCGCAAGTCTTATAGCTAAATGTGCTATAATGACTAATATTTAATAATCTAAAACACTTTTCTTCACAAATAAAAGATCACACTAATGATTGTAAAATTTAATTGAACTTTACAATTAAAAAAAACTCTGTAAATAACAACTTGGCGAAATTCGCGTGGATTTACAGAATAAATAAAATATAATGCTTAACAGCCCAATGTTTTATTCTCCTTTACGATCTTTGGATTTTACCAACTCATATATATGTATATATAGGCAAAATGAAAATTGATATTAGTAGTGATATTTAGCAGTAACGTTTGTGTAAATTGGTTTTATAATGTGATTTATTATGTCCAGTGGAGTACAAAACATTTCATCATGTGTACCTGAAAGATGAGGAAGAAATCAGCGTACGCGCTGAAACTAAACAGAATATACTATGAATTTATATATATATATGCATTGATTGTTTTACGTGGAATAGGGTGACCACGGTATTTCAATAAATTGATAGTTTCTAATTTCACCATTTTTTAAAATGTAAGAACAAAACAACGTACTCCATGGAATAACATTTATTATATTTATTTTAATATATATATATATATATATATATATATATATATATATATATATATATATATATATATATATACTTTTATGCCAATCATGGCTACAAATCCATAGAAAAGGACAATAATAATTTTTACTAATTACGAAGAACAATTTATTTCCTTTTTTCTCCTTTAGTATGTACTAAATAACATATTAATACAACAAACGATTTTGGAATAGGAGAACGTTCAGTTGTGTTGATGGCTACTTCCAATTCAAGCTCATTTCCTGTGCTAGTCTTTTTAGCTTTGATAAAGCAGGAGGCAATACTTTACTTCCAACGATTTATTTATCACAAATTCATCTATTTACATAAAATTTATTATTATTATTATAAAGCATATTCCATGAACTTACGTTGAATACTTCAACTTTATTTTGAGTAATTTAAGACGTGTATTTACCATTCCATTTGAAAAACGAAATTAAGTTGAGAAGTTATTTTCCTCATCTTGTTAACAGTCTAATCGATCACCGGTTGTAAATAATTCGACGACTCCATGTGCATATCTGTACATTATATCTGAGTTCGACCTTAACGACCGTGCTTCTTTTATTACTAGTAAAGACCAACGATCTACATAATGTGGCATGCCCTATATTACTGGGTTTAGTGTGCGTGTCCTCAGTAAATGGATGTGTTCGAGTAAATTATTCACTTTTATAGACTTACATTTTTCTATTTCCTATTCAATTCCATTTTCACTATAGAAATTTAATTTAACGTCATTGCAAAATCTTTTAAAGTCCACATATTTCACTGCGGATTAAATAGTGTGTTTTAAAAATCAACGAAACATTTCTATTTGATAATTAAACGGTACATAACTGCTATAGTGTAAATACTATGCGAATCAGGTTGGTTGTTAGATTATTCTTCAAATTTTACCATGAAAATCGTCATTTCAGTAGCAAATTAACAAAGCTAGAAAATCATATTTCTCACGTACAGACGTAAAACTGATGTTTCTGTCAGCTTTTATTAAACAAGTATGTATTTTTTCTGGCTGGGATTTACCTTAACTGACAAAACTATTATAATTAACCTATCTTTCATATTTCAAATACTTAGCAACAACTTCTAATTCGACGTGTTCTTAAGATGGCCTGGGACAAATCCGATGTCATTGAAGATAGGATCATTTGCAATGCACAAAAATCCGTTTTGTTTTTGAATGATTTAAATTAACCTTAAATGCATAAGACGTTAATATGGTGCAATGAATGACCAAAGATTTGAGATTTTAAGATGTTTTAGTCTATCGCGTGAACTTTTATGTTCACAGTTTTCGGAATTGAAGTTTATGTGAACAACGTCGGCCAGCCATTTATTTATATTGAGCGTAACAGTTTAAAAGACCGTTTACGAATAGTTCAATGGTCTAAACACGCGTATCCGCGTGCAAAATGAATATTTATCCAGAGCATACACCAGAGAAATGACCACCGACAATATCTGCATATAAAGCCACACCTGGTTTGATTCTAAGCGATCCATACATGGCCGTTGTAGTTATTCCATCCGGCCTGATATTCAGTGCAACAGTGCGTTGTTCAAAATTGTCTAACCAGTTAGTAGGCATTAGAAAACTGATAAAAAAATAAAACTTAAAACGCTTTCAAATTTAATAGCTATACAGAACCTTTAGCTCGGACAAATGTTAAAAGGTTAAATTAAGAAGAACCAGGTGAATTGATAAAAATAACCGAGTAAACTGTATTTAAACATTCCAATTACGCTGAACGCAATCTGTCGTAAGGGGAAAAACAAGATGACGTAAGCATTTAAACACGAAATTTAAGTTTACAAATTCGATTCCATTGTTTAAATAGAATCAGTAAAATAGTATATATATATATATTTTTTGAGAATATTCAAAGAAATTCTCAAAGCTTTAGACAGTTTTTAAAATTAGGCAGAAAATTCAAAAAATAACAAAATAAAGACCTTCAAGCGTAAAACTATATATTTTTAAAATTATAATTAAAATTAAGTAATGTAGGACTAAGCTGATTCTCTTAAGTTGTTTGCCAAATTAGATATCAAATTTTTGCTTAAATGCAATCTCCAAATCAAATATATATTAAAAATTATAAAAGAGAAGAAATGAGATATTTAAAAGCCACAATCAGCTTGAACTGTTTAAAACACCAAGCTTTAAACAAAGATAAACGCCCTACTTCTCCTCAGGCATCTCCAAAAGCATATATATATATATATATATATATATATATATATATATATATATATATATATATATATATATATATATATATATATACAAAAGCAACTTAGTAAAAAACCTAGCAAACAGAATCAGGAAGATCTGCTCTGAACACAAGATTGAGGAAGAACTGGGCTACCTCAGGAAAATTTTGCTAATGAACAACTACCCAGAGCGTTTCATTGATGTCAACATCAGACCACGGCAGATTCGTACTAGAGAGGATACCGTCAAGCAGGTTTTCCTAAACTTACCATTTAGAGGCGACGTACCAGCCTCAATAATTGCACGGCGGCTGAATAGAATAACTAAGGACAACTTTCCCAGTGTTAAAGTTAATATGACATTTAGTACACAGAGAATCATGAGGTTGGATGCCAAAGATCAATTGCCAATTCTCTCCAAATCATTCATAGTCTACAAATTCTCATGTATGTGCGGTAGCACATATATCGGACGTACGAAGAAGCAATTGATAAGCAGAATCCAGCAACATTTGCCACAGAAATTGATTAACAAAGGCTTGCCACCGTCAGGAAAATCAGCTATTTCCGATCATATATTGGCAACGGGCACCCTGTCCATTCGACCAATTTCACAATTCTACATAAAGCAAAACCAGAAAAATTATTATTTATCTATGAAGCCCTTTACATAAAACAACAAGCACCTGACCTTAATATTCAAAAGTTTCATCTACATGATATTCTTATCGACTGGCCAAGAATAAAATAATTCAACAACAATCTACTAGTATCCAGCCAAGAACAAACAGGCCCTCAACTAGATTCAACAAACATACAATCGGATTGGCAACAAACTGAAATGGAAATAACAGAGGCGCATACGATGACAGAAGTCTCCAAACAATGTGAGCGTTTAACACTGCAATCAACACTGGCTCTGTTACCACGTGAAACGACAATTTGCGCAACGAGGTGAAACGATCAACTATACTGGGAAAAATAGCACTTGTATATGTAACAGTGAACAATGCGCACAAATGGTTAATTCTCAAGCTATCAAAAAAATAATGACCAGATCTCAGACATCACTTTGCAATACTGCGAGAATGACCTTTACATGCAAACACGCATACACACAAACACAAACGCATACACACTCACCAACTAGCCAAAACAAGAAACAGCAGTAAAAACAGTCAGATTTGTTACAACTAGCATAATCAATTGAAAACCCAAAATAAATAAATATGTATGATTGCATAAGAGATGATTATTATTCACGAAATAAATGGCCTTTATCCACTTTGTTATTTGTGTTTTCCTAATTGTAAGAATACTGTGTTAAATTAAAAAGGTATGGACACCATAAAGAATATATATATATATATATATATATATATATATATATATATATATATATATATATATACATATATATGTAATTTATAATCATCCCGGGTATTCTTTGATTATGCGGGTCGCAGCTAGTCTGGCTCGGTTTTAATTTTATTTCTTGTTTTGGTTGATTCGTAAGTGTACGTGTGTATGTGTTTGTGTGCGTGTTATGTATTTTTTAAAGATATGTACAATTCGTAATAATTCTTAAATAATAACTAGTTCCACAGTTTTGTATATTTACAAGAAACACACAGTCGATGCATATGATAATAATTCTGAAATAAATAACAAACAAGTAATTAATTTTGTGATACGCACGAATACTTTTCTATAAAATTATGATTAATTTATTACGAGAAAACTCATCAGAATAAAAGATACAGATAATAGAAAAACACCAATCTTGAGAGATGTTGAAAAGAATATTCCTACGATGCTCAAGATAATCATAAAACCTATCAATTGATTTGACGCTTTATATAATAAATCGATCGATTGTATAACATTTGATGAGATGCCTGTTTTGTTCTTAAATTTCCAGGGAATGCTAAATTTGTAAAATGAATACTTTACAAAGTACTTTTTCATAATATAAAGCTAAAATATTAAATAGCAGCATATTGGCACGTCTTATCATTTTCTCAGAAAAAATGACGAAATAATAACTTTTACAAAATTTTTGCGTGGAATGTTCATTGTGTAAAAAATTACGAAGAATCTAAACTACATCTGATACGACGCTGTGTCCGTTTTTGATGGTGAATGTTCCATATGTTAAAACATGGAGCACAGATCGTGTCGAAGAAGATCTGTAAGCTTGATCGCAATACCTTTCAAGGAATATAAATACGAACAACCATTCAGGTGAATTAAACGATCATTGTTTGCGTGGGTGGTCATAACTATTATTTAAAGCAAGGTTACAAACTTGATGAAATCAACTGTCTCATTATATGCATATATTTTTCAGTATAAACAACGCATTGTTTAATGTCATTTAGCTATTTTATAATGCTTAATGCTATACTGACGAAAGTAAGTATATACTGGGACTGTTGATTACATGAATTTCGCAATCTTACTGTAAATAAGTATTTTAGATACCATTGGAAGTTAGTTTCGACACAAGAGAAATATATTTTTAAACACCGTTATTATACTTTTAAAATTTAACACATAAAAGCAAGCTTTGACTCGTGGATAATTGATTGTTTGTAAATATACTAAAAAGCTAATCTACAACTGATAGGACACTGAGTCCTTTCTTGGTGGTGATTATTGACTGTGTTAAAACAGAGAACACAGATCGTGACAAAAAAGGACCTTTAAGTTTGCTGCAATTATTTTCCAAACGATATAAAGGTGTAAAAAAATTTTAGTGAGTGTTGTAAATCTATTTCAACTCATACTAAATATTTATTTTAAAATATCAATATTACGCAGTCCAAATATAGCTTATAATACCAGTTATGTTGCGTGAACTATTGCTTGTTTTAAGTGAAATTAAGATACTTATCTAAAACTGATAGGACACTGTGTACTTTTGTTGTTGTAATTATTGTTTGTTTTAAAACAAGACTTGCAAATCGTGACAAAAGGTATATTTATATTTGCTCGAATAATTATCGGAGGTAGATAAATACGATTGGGTGTTAGAAATCTTTTGCACCTTAAAAATAACTATTTTCAACAAAATACCGATATAATGTTGTGGCAATTTAACCAAAAAGTACATTTTATTAAGGAATAAATGTTTCGTTTTGTATGAAATAATAATAAAGCCTTTATGCCAGAATAAAATTGGGTATAAACAATCAAAATATGAATTGATATTTTAAATATCGAATTCATAGATAACTAGTATGCTTCCTGTGTTCAAACATTTGCAATTAATACGAAACCTGTAACAGTCATTAAAATGCATTCATGCATCCTTTCATACTATTTTGTAAGCCTTATTGTAAAAAAATCCTAAATAAATATTTCAATAATATGTTCACTAACTAATTAAATCAATTTTGCGAGCTTGATACAAAGTCAAATCCCATTCAATTTAATCGATCTCACCAGTGCGACTGGTTAAATTTTATTTCAACAGTTGGTGTTACTACCCGCAAAAATTAATGATTATTTAGTCTATTAGCTAGATAACAAATTTTACATGCTTAAGAAAATTTGTTTATTCAAAACAGATTTTCTAAATCGGTGTCCTTGAATTAAAACGGTAGGGTAGAAAATGACAATTATTATTTAAATAATTCACAAAAATACTGGAATACATAAATTAATGACAGAATAGGAGATTTTTACAAAGCTTTACTTTTAATCTCAACATGTAGCGGTGTTACTTCGTTTATCCAACAATAGAATCTTTATCGATATATATTATATAGTGTGAGTTAGCGTTAAAGTCGCATTGTCGAAGACTTTATATGATGTTAGCTTTACTACTGCAGGTTTACACATTCGTCTAGGAAATTGTACCGTCCTACTATCCCACACTCTTCACCCAAATATATAGTAGCTAAAGGGCGTAATACCGGCTCCTACTGATGTGTCGCCAGTAAGCACGAAACGAATGTGCATGAGATTATACTTTCCGTTCATGCTGCCTTTGGTTTATCCTTCTGTTCACAACTGAACTAATTTGTTACTAAGTTTGCAACATCTCATACATACTTTATCGCTATTGTTGTTTCCGTCCTAGCATAAAAAACTTTGCAGACCGGATGTATTTCTTACGCTTCAAATGGGCCAAATTCTTGAAATCTTCGGTGGAACCCTTTATATTAATGGCTTCCAATTTCGTAGTTCGCATTCTCAATGTCTCCGCATTTGTGATCGTCACGCATACTGATACATTATTAAATAATTTAAAAAACATTTTGCGGACTCGGCAATCAAACGAGAAGTCTCTGGTACCGTTCAACTACTCCACAATTAAACTAAACTAGGATCTAAACCGAACTCAAGAACACGCTAAGCATACAGGCAGTTCATATTCTTATGGTTCAGAAATAAATAAGAACATTAGAATACTATTCGAGAGTGTTTATTTTAACGTCTTATTATGGTAATCAAATCATGAATGACGTTAGCACAACAGTAGACCTACTCGCTCTCTGGAAAAAAGCAACGTTCCCAAAAAAACTGAAGTTTTAAATAATTATTTTGTAAAAAATATTAACATGGCTATATGCACCTACATTCGAAATTAAACTCATTGCTATTCATAATCAATTAATAATTTGATTTATTTTGCCTTTATACTTAAGGCGCTAAATTCAATGGTAAAAACGAAATTTCTGTTCTAGCCTAGGAAACGCAAAAAAATATTATGTGAAATAAAAAGAAAAAAAAATTAAACTTCATCTTGTGCAACTATTTAATTAAAATAGGCCATATGTGCGCAGTTGAGTGATAGAAGCTATAAATTTGTGACACATATAGCTAACAAGAGTGGGTCTAAACATTATGATTCTAAATAAACTATGATTGAGCCACCATATTATCCAAAATTAAATCTGGCTATGCCCAAAGACTGGAAAAAAGTAATCCAAGTAAATTTGAACTAAGAGTTAATATAATCAACTTCGAAAGATAAAAGCTAATAGCAGTCGGCTAATAATATATATATATATATATGTGAAAGCTTCTACTTTTATGAAATCAAGTATTTTAGGGCCCGATACAGGCAGATAAAATATAATGAGAATTATATTGACGACAGTAGAAAGAAAAAGAATGCACACACGCAAATTAACATGACCGTATTCACACAAGTCTATTGTCAGTCACACGTACGTGGGACTGACGGCACTTTTGTTATGTTCATCGACGACCGGTTAAATAAAATAAGATTGGTGTTTTCTTCAAACTGGGAAACTTGATTTAACGAGTGGTTATCACGACCCGCCCGCACAGCCAATGATTGTTTAATCGTATTACCTACATATATGAGTCGAAATGTGCAAAAAGTTAATTTACGTGATTGCATGTAAATTGTGCCACTGGTATTTACAATCAATTACAATGTAAGCGAGACTACCAGATGTGAGAGTCGCATATCTAGTTTTGCTTTAAGTAAAAATTCAGTGTAGTTTAATTCTCGCTAGTCAGTTGTCCGTCATACTCTGATGATTCTCATGGAAGGTCTGTACGTATCTGTACGTGTGACTGACGGTTGTTTTGTGATATTTTTCGAAAATTGGTTAAATACAATGGAATTGTTTTTTACTTCAAACTCGAAATATTGATTAAAAGAATTATTCCCAACCCTGTGCGATCATTGATTGTTTAATTGTAAGACTAACAAATTTTTTTCTTTCATGTAGTAGCACAAAAACAGTTAGAGTTGCTGAAACTGTACCCACGCTAGTTACAGAGAAAAGAGGTTCAAACAGAATGTCATACGTTGACACTAATGTTAATGAAACAACATCCAATTTGGGTTTCGAAACCAATTTTTTATTGTCTTCTATCTAGTACAAAACAAGTTAGGTTTATAAAGCGAAAAGAGCCATCGAAATGTAACTTGGTTAATCTTTTTGTCCTTAAGGTGGAGCTCATATGGCATCCATTTAGACCAAAGCTCCAACAAACCATCCCAAATCTGTCATTACTAAACAGACACCATTCAACATTGGGAAATGGTATTGAAATGAACATTTATATAATTAAACGAGCATTGGTTATGCGGGCGGTGATAACAATTATTATAATCAAGATTGGTGTCCGTTCTGTAATGAGAGATTGGGGATGGTTAATTGGAACTTTGGGTCTAAATGGATGACATATGAGCTCCACTTAAAGAAAAAATAGTCTAACCAAGTTACAGTAGTTAGTATATAACTGAAAATTGTGTGTAGTGTAAGATACGGCAGGGTGGCTCAGAGGTTCGAGCACCAGATTCCGAAGCAGACGTGCCCAGGTTCGAGTCTTGTCCGCGGCAAATTCTAGCCAGTACATGATGAGTTCACAATAAGAAAGAAACTGGTCTACTGGATGTATTGCCTTTTCTAAACTATACAATTCTTAGTTTATACTGACTTATGTAAGTCATTAATGGGTCAGGTGCTTATATCAAGACCGCAATCTTGGTAATAATAATACTTGAATAAGCGTTGAGTTGCCGAAAGGAAATTTATAACTGTTAATTAGATGGGAATTTAAGCTAACACGTGGCGAATTCTTGTAAGGTAAAGTCAGCTTAGCTAATGCAATTCCGACGTAGCTAATTGTGGTGACTGTCTTTTAAGATGGGTGTTCAATTCAAAATGGGCATTGCTCA
Organism: Eudiplozoon nipponicum; assembly: GCA_029291075.1. Classification (NCBI taxonomy): domain Eukaryota; kingdom Metazoa; phylum Platyhelminthes; class Monogenea; order Mazocraeidea; family Diplozoidae; genus Eudiplozoon; species Eudiplozoon nipponicum. Next base: position 29,675 of record JAQBSW010001001.1, on the reverse strand, counting down.
AGTTTATTATTCTACAGATAATATATTCACTTGTGTTGGTTTCTTTGGTAATTAACTGAATACTACTAATACTCTACATATTTAGTTTTCACTAACCTTCCCATTAGAGCATGGCAGAGATATCTTCATGTCTTGACTTTGAATTCGATCCTGTCATTAATGTTATATTTAATTATGGACGAATTACTTAACCTTCTTCAATTGACACATGGTGGTCTGGATATAATAAATAAGAAAAAAATTGAAAACATCTAGCGTTGGGTTTTAAATTTTACCGAATTTGAATGAGTTTTCTTTATAGGCACATACATAATTATCGATATATTTAGCAAAATAATATCTTACGATTTGAAAATGTTTAAAAACCTTATGGAATACGAGCTTTAATAAATTTCATAGCACAAATTCAAATTGCGAAGGTTCAGAAATACGTTTGGAATATAAGAAATTTTTTGTTTTTATTTTCTTATAATTTAATTAAATCAACTTTACGAGATAGAAAAAATCACCAATCCCAATGTATTTAAACAGCCGAACAACGTTGCTAAACTAAGGTCATTAGCACGTACTGACGCGTTTAGATCTTCTATGAACATCATTAGAGCACGACTGCAAACTGACTAGCGAGGATCAAACTTCAATGGATAGAATCCTGTTATGTTATTCCACTGGTTTAATGCATACTTATTTAAAGTATTATGTTCACCAACCGCGAAATCATTGCTTATTTAATTGTATTTCGTATCAATTGTCTACAAATTGGGATACCTATCTTTTTCGGAATTTAAATCAAATGATAAAATAAATACGACAAGATTGTGCGAAATAGTGAAACGTATGCTCATCATATATTGCTTTTTACATACTTATAAATAGAAACTACAGAAATGAGCTAGCCATTTAGGAAGCGCTCGACTATTGCCAGAAAATCAGCATGTGCAGTTATTGTGCTAAATCTGCATGCGATGTGCGTAAATGTTCGGTTGATCTCTAATTTTTACTTTGTCCCTGTTCCAAAATTCCGTTACTTTTACCTTTTAAAATTTAAAAAATATATATATTCATTTGTAAATACTGGATTAGAAATTCAAAATAAAACGTTTTTTTCCATTTGACAGTGTTTCTTTTTGCATTTTATTACATATTTTATAAACCTACTCTCAGTTGATGTAGTTTTACTTTCGATTGTTTGTCTGTACATACGTAGGAAAATGCGTGCTACTGTTTTTTGTGCACAGACATTACAAAAAGATCGGCGATTTTCAAATATATTAAATAGACTGGCGTACGATCCTCAACGAGTCTACTACCAAATTGAATCGTCCAACCATGTCTGGCAGACCTTGCGATCTCCGCAACCTTACTTGCATCTGTAATCAGCTCAAAGCAAAGACGACAGATAACCTAGAAAGCTGTCGATCATAATAATGAAGACGATAATTATGATGGAGATGATTATATTCAAATCTTGCAAAACAGTGTTCAGTAGAACGTTAATTTCATTGAAGCATATTGCACAATCAGAATTCAACCTGATTAGTAGTGGCTTCCATCTCTAGTAAACCGAATTTAGGATGCACTTTGTCATGGTCAAGGGGTGCGGTTGTTATTCCATGCAATGACACCACAAACGAAGCCGGAACCGGAATGAAATTTTTTGTCTTAGCTAATATAATTTAGATTACTAACTTAAAAGCAAAATATCTACATTAACCATAGCTCGCGATTTAATGGTGGAGAACTGACTGAGACTTCGTTAGTCTTACTCCGCTTTTTAGGTCGGCCTGGCATGAAAAATTCGCATATTACTGATGCCACCCTTCTACAGTTCATTGCATCATAAAGAAATGCAAGCCGCAAAGAAAACTGTGTAATTAAGTCAACACGACATCTGTGTGGTTTAGTGTTGCGGTAAAGGCTTGTTGAACAATAAAAAAATGTTTAGTCAGCTTATGTCTGACTAGTACTTACAGTCTCGCTTTGCTAATGTAGGCATATTCCCTTCCACCGTCGGTAAGGTTCACCTCGTCGGTCTAGAGTGGCCACTTTTCGGTTTTCATGAATTTATCAAGACAATCAAGATACATCAAGACACAAGATAACATGGACTAACCGATTAATCCTTGTAACCAAAAAATTTAATTTTCCCAGAAGCCATGTTAGTCTGTTATTGACTTCATAATTAATTTATGAATTAAAATAAATAAAGAATCATTAAAAATATACATATAATGATTTGTTATGTGGCTTATTCAGTTATTTCATCCATAAACGTTTTCTAAACCAATGCTTCAGCTAATACTGCACACGATTAAGTAAATTTGATAGATCCAATAGATCAAAAATATCGTTTGCTATCTATTTTAAGGCAACTTCCCACAAACTCAGTATGAGGAGTTTCCGTATGACAGAATCAGCCATATAGTCGTTAAATTATGTAATTTATTGTTATTGAAAATATTATCAATCTCTATAAACCAATGCTGAAATAACGATGTAGGTTGTGCGTCACTTCAAAAAAACCGTATGACATTGTTAAATTTGTCGATAAACCTCTTTTCGTGAAAATTAGGGGTATCATGCCCTTAACAGAATTCGATCCAAGGTAGTGTAACACCGTCGTCGAGTTGTAAATGCTCGAACAATAGGATACAAACTAACACAAATATGAAAACTGTTTCAGGATGTCAATATTATATTCGAAATACAGCTTGCAGCTATGCTGTTTTTCCTCTTATCTGTTTAATTATTTACCGGATTAAGAAAATGTTAGTAGGGATCTAAATCTTTTTGAATATTTTTTTCTTAAAATGAATACACGGAATTAATTCTTAAAATCATGCAAAAGATGATTCCTTTTCATTATTCTTTTATCGGCTAAATTAATCACAAAATTTATTTTCTTATAGTGCACCATTTTTTATGATAAAATTGATTAGATATATAAAAAATAATCTAAGTTTATAAATAAAGTTCTTTTCTGATATGTGATTTAATTATATTTCGCCGTAGCCGGGAAAGTTGTACACACCATTGCCCATTATTCTAATCTCCGTCGATGATAATTTAATGTTTTATTAACTCATTGGCATGGTTACGTGCATCTGATTTACGATTTGTGTAATTTACAAAGTTTCTCATTTTATAATCGCGTGCAGATTTTTAATCGTGTTTCAATTTAATGAAAAAGAAATTTAACAAGTTGAATGTGTTACCAGAAAAGGCGCATTTTAAAAGTGAAATGAAACTCAGCGTTAACTGTCAGACTTGACTGGCTATTAGAAAGTTCTAGATTAACGTTCTTTAGTTTTAGTTACAAAATGATGATTTTATTAACTTATTACTAATATTAATTAAAAAATTAGCCTTAAACAAGTCTTCGTTGGTGTATCTAATCACCAATAATTTGTGCTACATATGTCAGAGAATTTCGAGGAAAATTCAGCTGCATTCAAGTAAATTTATCGGCTTAAAATATGACAGATTTATTACCACAAAATTTTACACAGATACAATTCTGATGGCATTACGAATTCGCACGACATTGGTAACTAGAAAATAAAGCATCGAGTTCGTTTATTTAATGTGGTAGAATCAAAAATTGTCTAATTAAGAACGCAATTAAATAATCATGAAATTCTTACGTATTTGTTCAATCCAATGCACAACCTATATCTTTATTTGTTTAATATTATCATTTTATATGCCATGACATAAATAAATTTTGTCAAACACATTAGTGGCTACAGCACCACATTCCGGAGCAAACGTGCCCAAGTTCGTGTCCTGTCTACGGCAAATTCTTGCAAGTACGTGATGAGTTCGCAATAAGGACGAAACCGGTCTACTGGATGAATTGCCCCTTCTACACTATTCAATTCTTAGTTTATTCTGACAAATGTATGCACTTAATGGGTTACGTGTTTATATCAATTTCGCAAACTTGATTATAGTAAATGTTATCACCGCCCTTCGCAACCAATGTTCGTTTGATTAAATAATATGATCATAACATGTTTAATAAGGAATATATGAAGAAATATTTCTAAATGTTAAACATATTAATAGTTTTGCCATTGCTAATCCACAAGGTATTAGCATTCCAATTTTGTTAGGCACATTGTACCTCAATAGAATATGCTAAAATCAGAATAAGTAGATATATAAAGCCACTGACGTATGATTTGACTGCTATCTGCATGATTATAGGTAGTGGCTTAAAATGTATTAAGTAAAATTTTATTTCATACAAGTGTCAACTTTCCTTCCTAGAATGTTGGTAAAAAGAAGAATTAACGATCCGTTTTCATCCACTAAAGGGAGAATTAGCATTGCTATATTCTTTAAAAAAACTTAGAGTTTGCCTCGTATGCTTTGAAGAGATGAGACAAATATATATCGCTTATATGAAAGACACTCCACTGAATGATTTAATTTAAACGCATTGCTTGCTAATGGTAAGGGGTTTGGATTAGCGATGAACTCATCGCCAGATCTAAAGCAATTGTCATGTGGGCATGTGAGTCTTTATTTGGAGATGAACTGAATAGAAAGCAAACCGGAAGCACTAGAAATAACGCTTTCGTAGCAAAAAATACGGTTATGATGAAGCGAAATATTACATGAGTATTAGTATGGCGCCTAAAGGCCAAATTAGAAGGAGATTTCCTCAGATGCCAGAATACTTCATTTTCCGTGTTCTTCTAAAGTAACTACACGGGTTACCGTTTATACAACTTTGAAGAGCAAAAGAAAAAATAAATTTCAAGTGGAAATTAAGGTGTGAACTTGCGGGAACTATTGAATTTATGGAGGATGCAAACGTGTTATTGTCGATCTGCGAAGCCTCGAGTACATCTTAAACACAAATCTTAAACACAAAGTACAAAATGTTTCGTGCCCCAAGAAACGATGGATTCTTGACGGTTAGCAGATGGGTAATGCCTTGTACGCTTCATTTACCCATGATAGACAACTATGGTAAATCAACTTGTGATGAACGTACTGCTCAACCTTCTTTGAAGCATATCATTGAAATTAGAGTCCAAGCGATATACAACAATATGAAACAAACCAGGTTTCAGATCAAACTCAATCAATGATTGCGTGGGTGGTGGTAACAATACTTTAAATCAAGATTGCGCGCTTCAATCAAATATCCATCCCATTGTAGTTCACCATTCGTTGAACGAAATAACAACACTACCGTCAGTCGCACTCACTAACGCGTTTAAGCTTTCCATGGTCATCATCAGAGTACGGCGGCAAATTAACCGGCGAGGATCAAACCGCAATGCATTTATGTGGACAGTAAAATTTTAAATGCGGCTCTTACCTCTTGTTGTCTCGCTGCCAAATTTCTGTTTGTAGCTTTCACCACACAAACATATATATATATATATATATATATATTTACATATATATATATATTTATATATATAGACAATGCAATTAAACAATTGATTGCGCCGCTGGTGGTACCAATTATTTAAATCACGTTTGCGAGTTTGAAGTAAACACTAATCCCATTGTATTTGTCGAACAAAATAGCAACACTACCTGTCAGTCGCACGCACTGACGCGTTTCGAACTTCTATGATCATCATCAGAGTACGACGGCAACTTGACTAGCGAGGATCAAACCGCAATGCATATATATGGACAGCAAAATTAGAAATGCGGCTCTCATCTCTAGTAGTCTCGCTGCAAAATTTCTCTGCAGTCATGAACCTTAAAAGATTGTAGCTATCTATACATATATGAATAGTTAATACTATTAAACTATCAATGATTGCGCGCGTGGTGGCCACATTTCTTTAAATCAAGTTTGTGAGCTTGAAGCAAATATCCTATTATATTTAATCTGTCGTCGAAATTGCTAAATTACGCCTTAAATATGCACATTTCCTTTCCAATAGACGCGTTCACAGACAGGTGGAGGGCATGGCAATGTAAAACTCCATCATTTTGTTAACTTATCACCAACGTATTAATGATATATTCTTCATCTCGGTAACACTTTCAATGTTAGGTAAAACAAGTCGATGTCACAAACACAGCTCATAAGAATTAGAGCAAACGTCAGAAAATGAAAAAGTATGTTGTCTAGCCTTTAACAATATGCTACTCAGGTGATATTTTTATGGAAATTTTGAGAGTGAAGCTTATCATTAAGTGCACATGTTTGCATAGTGTCGACCTAATTACTGTTTTGAGACATTCATTCATAATTCTTTAAATCAAGTTTGCGTGCTTGAAGTAAACACCAATCCCATTGTATTTAACCAGTCATCGAACAACATAACAAAACTACCGCCAGCTGCATTCATAATTCATTACAAATAAGCAGCTGTTTACAAAAATTGGTAAATAAATTTATTCAGATTTGAAAGCTGGAAAATAAAATGAAACAACAAATTATTAAATGTCTAACAACGTTTTCGAATAATTAATTATGTCGCTTGTTGAGAAGACGTATGAAAAAAACGAAAAGTGAAGCTGGCGATTCACAAATTTAGAAAAGGAGCATTGCTGATTTAAACGCCGATGTCCAATCGACTGACGATGCACGTTCGCAATTACGACGTTAATCAATGACACGTAATACGTATGATCACACGGTATTACTGTTAAAATACTTATTAAATGGAATAAAAGAAATAAACTATAAAATAATGGCTCGTTGTGGATAATGAATTGCGTCTCGATTTCTGCAAGTAGAACGGCATTTACGGAGAATGAGCTCCAATTGAAGATTTTGAATTTAAATTTTTTCAAGCGTCTCCTTTTCTTAACTCTATTCTCGTATGATTTTAGTGTTTGGGTGGGTTTTGAAAAATATATAAAGATAATTAATTTTGAAGATATTTTAGGAGCAGAAGAGAAGTTAATGTTTCTTGTATCTGTAGAAGGTGTCTCATTATCTTCGCAAATTTGAATGTTACTGAGAGCACATTCTGTGTTATATTCATTTGTTTATCAAACGGATACTTCACGGAATATTTGACCACAGCGTAGCATTCAACTTGTCATATTTTGCTATTAACAAGCCAATACAATTGTAAAAATATAACAGTTAAACCTGACCTTCTGTTAGGTAATCATAATTTACTTTAGCTTATTTTAAAATCCGACTCGTTCTACCTCACGGTCCTAAACTGCAAACAATTCTACTAAAGAATATGCAGTTTGCAACCTTAATTAAGCTTAAATTTCAGTTTTGTTTTGAGTTTGATTCAAACACATTTCACATCACCCTCATAATGACATTATTCACATTGTGTAGTAGTATTGCGTTTACACGTAAACCGAGCTCGCTCAACTATCGTTAGGCTTTAAAGGGATATAAATTGCAATTGAAGCCAGCGCGGTGCATCAAATCTCAACAAAAATTGAATTCCTGACGCAACAGGTGTAATAAATCAAAATTATGAAGCATTGATTATTGTTGTCTACGCACGCGAGACGTGAGAACGCCACGCCTTTTCTTGACCATTCCATAAATTTAAATTCGAACAATGATGTCAAAGACTTACGCATAAAAACAATAATTTATGGAAAGTTGTTCCGTGTGAAGGTGATTCTAATCAGCTGTGTTTCAATAATGCGACGAAAATTTGTATGTAACTGGCATTAATGCGAAACGTGCGTGAACATACATAGCGCAGTGTCAATCCTTGTATATAAAATAAGAACGGACCACATAAAAGAAAACGAAGATAAAATATGCATATATCAGTTTTAAATATTCAAAAGGAAGTAATGTAACTAAGCACAGTTTGGCATGTGGCATGGAAATCCGCTTGGCAATGCCAATCCACGAACAAATTGTTCAAGCTGACACAGTTCCGGACAACGTGTATTTGCTGCAATAGCCTCCAAATGGAGTAGCATAGTCACACTCCTAGACTTAGTTTGGAGTGAGAAGCAGTACAATTTCCTATTAATTGTACTGTCCTATTTTCTCACCAAAATATATAGTGGGTAAAGGAAGTAAAGCCGGGTCCTATTCATGAGTTTCCAGTAAGCACTAGAACGAATGTGCATGAGATTATACTTTCCATTCATGCTGAGTTTGGTTTACCTTTCTGGCCATAATTGAATTAATTTGTTATTAGGTTTGCAACACCTAAACATACTTATATATATATATATATATATATATATATATATATATATATATATATATATATATATATATATATATATATTAATTCTCTGCAACAAACAGTATTTAATTGTATCTAGCCCATTCGTAATTACCCAGATAGGTGTACAAAATTGAAATTTGGCTCTTATTTAAGATCATAGCAAAATATTTTTATATTGTGCATGATGTATAAAATTAAATATAAACATTTTTATTGGTAAAATTTTATATTTTTATCAATTTCAAAACGAAGTCCAAAAAATCGCCTTTTCGAAGAAAATCGCTACAATATTGTTCAAAGTGATGCAGCAAAAATCTTTTTGAAATGATTTCATAATACCAACATATTTAAATTTTTAAACTAATACAACTGTTTATTAATAATTTTATAGTAATGAAATATATATATATATATATGAGTCTATTTTTTTAAACATTAGGTGTTCCTTCGTTTTAAAAGGAAATAAAAATAATTTATTTTTCCTTATAAAATCGAAATATTTTGCATACCTTTATACCAACAGTTTAAAATATGTGAACAGGTATTTGAAGAAAAAACTCGCTAAGAGGCCTGATCCTCTAGAACGATATTACCTTAAGTGAATTATTAAATGATATTCGAGTGGAGCACGCAGATGAAATCGAACAATGCTGATCGTACAACATCCATGAGACAACTATAGCTCATATAGTGTTTCTGAAATAATAATTAAAGACTAAAAAAGCTAACTCACGTTACCTTTTCCGTCAACAATGCAAAACAACAGAGGAAGTTCATTTGGAAATCAAAACTAAAAGTGAAAATTGCGAGTCTGAATTGAACAATAATTAATTTTACGAATAGGTGTAATAAATGTTTAAATCAAGTTTGTGAAATTGAGTTAAACACCAGATACGTTCACTTGATCTCAAGAATGGATCAGAATTGGTGGCTATACTATTATTTATGTCGAAGCATTTTATAATGTAGCATCGGAATTCATCCATTGCATCGATTTCGTCTCACTCAGGAACTCGTCAAGTAATGCCCAGAATTTTGCCGTAGACGAGTCTCGAATTGGAGTACATTTACTTCAGAGTATGGGACTATATCCGCTGCGCTACTGCAAAATGCTCAAAACACAATATTTTCAGTTATATGATAAATTATGTTATTGGTTAACATGTCCATCTACTGCGACCTACAGTTCCAATTAATTCAGTTTTTAATCATGACTAATACCTGTATAAAAAGTTACTTCATGAAGAGGGGTAGTAATAAGAATGAAAGATTTTTTAAAGTATGTTACATTGGTCTAGGGAAATTGAAAAAAATTCACGTTTCAAACTTTGAATAATTCGCTATTTTCAAATTTGAAGGAAGTATGCAAGCGAGAGAAAACGTTTTATTTATTATCTGGTTCTGTTGAAAGTTCAACGTAATTGCATCCAGCTTCAGTTGCATCAAGTTCATAAGTTGACTGATGAAAATTGGAATCATTAAAATCTAATATCATACAACTCAGCCATAGTAACATAAAATGGCTCAAATTCTAAGTGACTGACTTAATTTTATTAAACAATATACACTGCTGAAGAAAAGGTTCTCACTCTTTCATTTTTTAGCCGATATTTCCATACAGACTGAGATCTAAAATAGAAATTAAGTTTCTCTAGCTATGTTTGCAGGTGGCCCAATTTATCCTTTAAGACAGATTCCCAGTATGTCATGAGGAAGTCAAAACAACCAAATTAAACCTTCATTTCAATTAAGGGTAAAAATCATGAGAATATGTTTCTTCGTATGGCCAATTCGTATAACATTTGAAGAAAATAATTCTAATTAAATCGCGTGCCTTCAGAACAGGCACGTTATGCCTTAATTAACGGCATTATTCTTGTCTAATACAATTGTCTTAGAACCGTGTATATAACATCTGCTCTTTTGTGGGCTTCTCAAAATCTCCCCTCCTACTAGATCACAACGAGACAACCACTGCTCTATTTGCAAGCCAAAAATGCTACTATACAGAAGCTTGAACTTCATTCCATATTTAAGCCTGTTTTATTTATTAATAACTTTTATAATCAATAAATAAAATATAAAAATATAATTTTGCGCTGATCAAATCGGACAGATTGCGAAATGACTAACTTTACTACCGCACCTCGTAAACATTTGTGTAGACCATTTTGTGGAGTAAAGCACTATAGCAATTCCGAAACAATCTTTCAAAAAGATTTTATCGAACTTTTGCTAAAAAATATTTAAAAATCTCGAAATAGTGTGTTTAATATCTTTAATAAAATCACAATAACAGACATAAAATATAAGCTACACAAACAGAACTTGTACCTTCCAAACCATAACTTAAATAAAAAACTAAATCGATTTACGTGAATTGGATTATAGAACAGGAAGTAAATGAAAAGACGGTTTAATTATTTTGTCCGATCTAGCGACCTAAATCTCCTCACTTTTAAAATTTGACAACTCTACCCGGCATTAAATGGTTGTGAACAATATAATAATACAGATATCTGAATCCTATTGCTCAAAATCACTTGGCTACATCACACCAAATGGGAAATCTAACTTCAAACTATTGATTCGGTGAAAAGCTTTTGATTATTTTTGCACAAATTTCTATAAAAATTCATTATTTTAATATCATATTCCGAGGAATTTATCAGCTATTGGTTAATATTTTATCACTACAATTCATGCCAGTCATGCGGAAAAGAACGAATTTATTGAAAGAAGATATTTTAAATGAAAACATAATTAATTATTCAAAGCAAAATACAGTTAACTGATTCTTCAATTCATATATATATATATGAACAAGTCAATGAGTGTATTTATTCATTTATTGGTTTACATGTGAGAACTGATGTAGGATTATGTCCAGAATGGGGCCACACCGACAACCAAATTAAGGCATTTTATTTGAAGAATCCTCTTAAATATAGATAACAAAAATTCATGACTTAAAAAGAATGAAAAAATCGTGAAACTGAATGTTTAAAAATAAACTGATCTGTGTTGGGACTATTACAAATCAAGTAAGTTCACGAGTTCGCCTTATACAAAAACGCACAAAATTGAATCTTTCTTCTACACCAGCAGGATATTTTTGTTTTACCTTGCACATCTGTGCGACGAAATGTATGCGAATTTGAACGTGTGTGAGATAGGGAGATTTAAAAAACTTTCCCATAATAACTTATTGCTGATTTTATAATGAAGCTTGAAAATTGCAAAAAAATAATTTTAATGTACACATTTTCTCACAAATACAAATCCTTAAATTATATTTCGAAGCAAAAATGCGAATATGCTAAATGTATTTCATGAAACAGAGAAAGAATCTCGTCGATCACCTTGATAACAGCTTTCCGCCAGCTAATCGGATCACTGCGCATATTAGCGAAGGATCATTTAAACACCACTACAAGAGACGGAACAGAGAATACCTTCAATATGTTAAACGGGTAACAAACGATGAATACTCGGCCTGTAAACAGAATCTTAATGAATATGAAGGCTGTTGGCGTATTGATAAAAGACGTCTACATAAACATTGTACAGGCTTTAAAATGTTTGTGCTACATTAATACAAAATACCGTTGAAAACTTTTGGATATTTAAACTTCAAATCACATTTACTTTAGAGAAGTATTAAATTGCAAGATTACATATCATAATGGTATTCCTTATGTACAGTAAAACTGTTCGGGTAAACCGAATTAGCTATCTAGTATTGTTTAAATAAGAGAATCCATACAATCAAAAATTATATATTTAAAAATGTATTATCAAGACTCAATGTACACTAGAAACCTAAAACCGGTTTCAATGGAAATTTTAGGTTTTTCATCCAGCAACACAAAATCTTATTTTAAAAATAGACATATTCATGCTTATTTGAAACAGTATACTACGTGTTTATCTATGCTTTCGTGCATTGTCTATCATATAAAACCCGCATTTCCTTTACTATAAAATGATGTACATTTAGATGTCTAAAACACATTTCCTATCTATTATCGACGGGAAGGCTATTTCGTAAAACATTTATGTGTGTGGTTTTGTTCAAAATGCCACAAAGTTACTTAACAGCAAACTTGAAGGATAGTGGTGTAATTATAATGGGGCAAAATAAAAAGCAACGGATAGAAAGCATAACAAACTTTGAACTCGAAAAATACATTCATTTTCATAAATCAATAGAAAAAAATCAAATTGCATGACGAGAATATAAAGACAAAAAAGCAAACATAACACCATGTGCATAAATTAAGGAACTGTTTTAAAGAAAAATTTCAGCTAAGGCGTTATTAATAGGAAGCAAAACTGTACAGTCTAATATTCACGGTTTATTTCTAACGGAAAATAATAAAAACTGCTATCAAAATCAATAGAGCAACAGGTGAGAGCATAAAACGCCACGAATAAGCCTAGAAAGCTATTTAAAAACCCAATTGTGATGTTTACATATGTATCAATTGTCACATTATCACATTTAAGTCATTTAAGGCCGGAAATTGACTTTAAAAAATCAGGCCAAGACGTCTTTCATTTCAATAGTTATTCTAGAGGAATAACACGAAAAATATATTCATCAAACCACTTACAATAAATCAAGCTATGATTACGATAAAACAGCCAGAATTGAAACTCCTATTTTATTTGTTGTACTCTTTTCAACTTTTATTACGAATATACGTTAAACTATGTTTAATACTAAAATTATATGTACAAATTTACGAAATCAGAAACATTACAGTATATAGACGCGATAAAATGTGTACAAAACGAATTTAGCTGCATTTATGACATACACTCACACACACACAAACATATATATATATATATATATATATATATATATATATATATATATATATATATATATATATATATATAAAGACTCATTAAATTAAAAGATCAAATTTAAATAACGTTAAATACAATGATTTCACACATGTACAAATGATTATATTCCTGGCTTTTGTAGATCCAATTTTATGTTGTTATGGCTTAGAAACTAGTATGATTGCTAATATAATAAATTCGAAGTAGTTCAAGAATATCGACTAACATTATTGAAATATATCTAAAATCCCGGCAAAAAAAGTATTTTTTGCGCGAAAGGATGTTGTAGTTTTACCTGATCCACTACTTTTAACAGTGCTGTTTAATACTATTCCAACATATGTTTGGAATATTTGTATACTCATTTTAGAATATTATTTTCAGCCAAAACATTATTATTGTAATAGGATGATTGATGCGAGTACCTGTCATAATATTTTAGACGGATCTATGCTGATAAATCAATAGGAATTAACAGCTGTTGCCCAAGTCAGTTCCGGCGCAGTAGCTCAAGGACTCGCTTTAATCGTCAAGTCTTTACACTGCAACGGTGTAAACCTTTGTCAGTCGTTTAACACGAAAAAAGCCATGAAGCACTCCGTCTGACACGGTCAAGCTTAGACACCCTGTCCAGTTACCGTGGATTATTTCCATTTTTGTCAAAATTTTGAACGCATCAAGGCTTAAACGTTCCAAATATTGCAGTTGCAACTCGCAAATTAATATTAATTCAAAGCACCCTAACATTGTCCTGCCTCAACGCAGTCAGTGCCAAGTTGCAAATTATCCAATTTATGATAATGTATTTGTTTCCAAGAACAAGACAACAGATAACTGCCTAATTAATATTTATTATAACAGACTTTTGCTTAAATAAATGCCCTCCACAGAGTCAATGGTATATATAACAGCTAATAAACATGCCAAAATGAATAGCTGTGAGAAGTATTATATTAATTTTTCACACACACACACACAAACACACACACACATATATATATATATATATATATATATATATATATATATATATATATATATATATATATATATATATATATATATATATATACGCGCGTTAACAAACAAAAAAGCGCTAATTTGAATAAAATATCAACTCGCCACTGCTAAACAGAAGTCTATTTTAGATTTTAAAGTTCCTCTCTCTTTCCAATAAATTAAAACAGTCTTTCAACTAAAAAAACAGAACTAAAACACTAAATCCGATACAAAAACTACAGAATTTTAACAAATAAACACAGATAAATGGAATTGATGTACAATTATAGGGTATGCACCACACATAGCCTCAACTCTAAACCATTAATCGTTTTATTTTACAACTAGAAACTGAAGAAAAAAACAGTGACGAAATATTTGTTTGAAAAATAAGCATGTTAAAAATACTTGAAAACGATCTGCACAGCCATTTTTTAGTGTATAAGAAGGAGTGTATGAGAAATTAAAGCAAAACAAATTTTCATAAATGGCGAATTGGCATATAAAATGAATGATGGCACACAGGTGTACACAAACAAACAGGCGACCACACGGAGAGATAAAATGTAGATATTAAAACGTCTGGTATTTAGTGATAGAATAGAAGCAGACCTATGCACTTTATGTAACGTGTACATTTACAGGTATACAGGAAAGTAGGTGAAAACCAGTCGACTGAGTAAACAATCTAAAGAAATAACATTGTCACTTTTGAGTCATCCTGATATATGAAATTACAATCATAGGAAACACGACATTTATGCAGTTACGAGGAAAAAAACGGAGATACGCCACTCACCTCTAATTGTCATGTATACCTTGTTTCTGACCGAATTGTCGGCTGCACCACTTGCACGGTTAATTGAATTTAACCAATCTACGGACAGGTTGCAATCTAAACCAGCGGATACTTGCCAAAATGAAGCGGATAAAGCCTCAAATATAATGATCAAATTGCAGAAGCGAATTGATCAATTTTAAGAAAAATCAGTTTTCAACTATATTCTGTTTATAACAGAAACAAGTTCAACAATTACTGACCATGATAACCCAAACCATTTTTACCACGAGTAAGTGTAATGAAAGCCTTTTTTATGCAATAATCGATGCAGTCGATCATCCGACCATTCTACACTTTAATTTTATGAAATTATCTGCACCAAGTCGGCTAGATTATATCTCAACTGGGCATCAAAAAGCAAGAAAATGAAAGCCAGCTCAATTATAATTAATGTGAGCTTAGTTTGCGTAAAAAAATTAATACAGGGATCTGACCAATCAGAGGACACAAATTATCCCGGCGTATTTAATGCAAATTCCGACAAGCTCCTGATTTTACCATCTATCACCTTTTGACTTCATTTTATATGACTTTGATGTGATTGCAAGTGTGATGCTGCCCTACGCCTGGGAGTTTCCCACTTTTTCGAAATATACTGCTCAATAAAGCTGACGTTAGACTGCCGAAATTTTGGTTTGCATTGCTATGCACAAAGTTTATCGAGAAAGCCGTGAAAGTAACGTGTGTTGAACACCTCGACACGTAGGTAAAGGGAACTTGTTAGGGTGAAGCATAATACGAATTGCAATTGCACTCAATTCAAATAAAAGGAAGAAAGATTTGTGGTTAGTAACACTTTTAATCTACTTCGAAAAAAAACAAATTTAAAAGTCTAATGATAAATAAGTACTTGCTCTCCAAGTGTAATGATGAAAACAGAATTAAGCATATCCGTATGTACAAGAAATCCAAGAAAATTTTAAAAAGAAGCAAAAATGGCGCACATTTTTCTCGACAAATTTTTAAAGTAGACTTTGCTGCTAATTTTCTCCAGGCAAATAACTAAAAAGTAATCATTTTGAGACTTGTGTTATGTTTGCTAAATATGGCTATCAGGTCAATTATCATAAATTTCCCAAGAGCCTTTAAGCAACAAATTAAAGGTGACCCAGTTCTGGGTAATTGAAGACGTGCCGGTAATTTTATCCCAATTTTCAGTTAATGTAGAATTCTCAAATTGCTGCTTGAGATAAAATCAACAAGCAGTACAGCCCTGCGATCGAAAATTAAACGATTCCTTTCAGAAATAAAACATACATAGCTTGTGGATAGATAAAAAATCTCTGTTATATATATATATATATATATTATATAGATATATATATATATATATATATAATATATATATATATGAGCTTATTACTCGATTGTAGTTAATAAAAAACTGTTATTTTATTATTTATTGATAAATTTGCTACAATCTTTCCTATATTTCAAATATAGTAGGAAACAGAGGAATGTAAAATAGCAATTTTTTAAATTGAAAAATTTACCAACATACTGTAAAAAACATTATTTTAGAAACACAGCAATGAGATCGCCTATGCCCGAAGAGGGTAATTCTGGCAGCACGATATACAGGTAATCCGAATTTTCTATACATAAAAATTTCAATACTCAGACATACTCTATACCCTGCTATAAGATGGAAGATTGTTTTTGTTTATTTTACTCCTGCTTTATGCCAGTAACATCCAACGCGAAATGCAATGAATGAAGGATGCTAAACCTTCAAGATTCCTTGAAGCCGTGGACGTAATGGCTTTTAATATTTCTGAAAACGCGTGCAAAATTGTTTAATAACCAATCTTGCCTGCCTATTTAGAGACGCGATTTGTAAAAAAGGCGCAAAAGTATTTATATCAAATCAGAAATGTCGATAATTGTAATGTATACCGCAGGTCAGAGAACAAAATAAAATGTACCATGTTTCACTTTTTCTTAACATTAAATCATTTGCAATTTAGAAGTTCCCTCGGCAAATGAACAATTAAAACATTGCTATAAGATATTTTCAAAATATTGCTTTAAAGAACAGCTTCAGAGTTAATAAAAATTTACATCCAAGATGAGAAGAACATTTATTTATCAATTTGTACCGTTCAGCAAACGAAGAAAGGTGTCGAATTTATTAATAATTTCCTGAAATATTTTAAATGGCATTACTAAGGAGAAAATTGATATTTTTCACGAGGGCATTGTCAATTTTTTGCATTTTTATTAAAATAATATACGTAACCACGTAAGATCACACGAAATTATGTGAAATTTCGAAGCATATTTGAATGAACCGCGCTGTGTGAATAATTTTAATTTCTTTAAAAATATTCGATATGCGATATTTAATTGAAAGATTTTTTTTCAAAAAAGATCATTTTTGGATAATACCATGCAGATTATTAGCATATTGAAAACATTAATGCAAACATAAAATAATTGAATAATATATTTCGGGTTTTGTCTTCTGTATGCCAAAAGTAAATCGGCACTAGGCGTACGGATACATCTTTCTCATTCCCAACCAACGCCAGACTATACAATTTTTACAACACACCGTTATTTGATTTCATCAAAGTAGAAATATAAAAATGTAGAAAATTCCTATTTTTCCCAACATAAAATTGTTAAACTTCGCATCATTAAGTGGGCTCAACTGTGTATTGCATTTTACTGGAAAAATTACTCAATAGCTGTGGCAGTGGCCAATGATTATATCGATGCTGAAAATAACATTACAGGTAGAAATACTAATGGCGTTTCAAATGGCGAAGAACACAAAACATCTATTTATGAGGCTGGTAATTGATTTTATGTTATTATCATGTTGTAGAGTTCGGACAATTTTGGTTGGCATCGTTTTTGTTAACGATACTTCACTGGACTAAAAGTCTCCGGCAAAAAAGGAGGTTGTTAACAATTATCCTGATATAGATTAATCACTTTTCGTGTATGCTTTCCTTCAGTGCAAGCACCCGTCCCCTTCGTAGGGCTTGGAGTTGCCGGCCAAATTTCCTACTTGCAGTTGACTTCAACACCATTCAAAGGAGGAATGCTATACAATTTGGAACAAGAGTCTAACGCATACAAAAATTCGAAATTGTCAGTTGTGAAATAGAGGTGTGTGAATAGCGGTTACATGGTTTCTCGCAATACCCTCTCTGAAAACGTTTCCAATATTTCAAGCGCACTGTAAGAGATTTTGTGTTGCCTTTTGTGGTAACTTTATTGGCGGTCTGTGTGGTCGTTGTGGTGACATCATTGATAATAGTCGTGCCGGCTGCAGTGTGACAGACAATGTGGGTTCGTGTTCTGATCTAGTCGATGTTTTGTGTCAATTATGCTTACCATGTTGGTGATAGTGCTTTTACTCTTTTTCATCCGTTTTGTTGGTAGTGGTATTAATATTGATGAAGATTAAACTGATCGTTTTGGTTACTGTCATTTTGATAATAGTGTTATTAATATTCGTGGAGTTAGATACTGTTGTTGCCGAGAGCTAATATATGTGCAATTATGTATTAGGTGTTACGCACCTAGCAACAAATTAGTTCAATTATGCCCAGAAGGGCGAGCCAAAGATGGCATGAACAGAAAGTTTAATCTCGTGCACATTTATTCGTGCTTACCGGCGACTCATCAGTAGGAGCCGGTATTACGCCCTTTACCCACTTTATATAGGGGGTTGTACCATCCGATTGTTCCACATTCATCACTCAAATATATAGTGATTAAAGGGTTTACTTCCGGCTCCTACTGATGAGTCGCCAGGAAGCACGAAACGGGTGTGCACGAGATTATACTCTTCGTTCATGCTGTCTTTGGCTTGTCCTTCTCGTCATAACTCGACTAATTTGTTATTAGTTTCGCAACACCTAATACATAATTCGTGGAGATGTCTTTAGGCAGCGCGATTGTCAATTTAGACAGTCGGTGTGCTAGTATAAGCTACGTGTGAAGTTGTGCCGATGAGTGGGTGACAGTGGGTTTTAAAAAAATCTTTTTCGACTCAGCCTTCACGCAGATAGTGATGGCCTTATGGTCTATTTACTGCTGTTACTATGTGCGAATGTGAAACTCTTTGCAGTGTTACCTTTTATGTTGACAGTTTTATTTGGCTTTGAAAGTGATTGTGCAGCTTTTACTGATATTGCTAACGGTGATCTTGTAAAAAATGTTGGCTATTTTGCTTGTCGCATCCGTGCTCCTAATTTCGTTGGTGTTAGTTATAATTTGTCGTTGCGAAATTGACGCGGCTGTGGGGTTTTCCTGCTTTAGGCTGACGATAACGATCTTCCGTTGCACGAATGGAACTTGCAGAAGTGCGGCCGATTATAAGTGAGGCTAGCCATTTTCCTCTCGGCCCAGGCAATATTGCAGTTGTTGACGATATCCTGTTTTCTGTGTAGTTTTGTACACAACGGGACGTTTTATATTTTAATATTATCAATTAAGTGCTCGTTGCGCGCTCCTATTTCAATAAAACTACCACCTTAAAACTGTAGTAAGCAGTGTTGCAACATTGATTTGAAAGCCTATCGAAGGAGGCACTAAAAATTGAATGGATGAAGCAGAAAGTTACAAAACTATCAACTGCGACCAAGCCAATGCACTGCAACCGCATGAATCGAAATTTTAAAAATTGAAATCCTATGTTGGTTCTTAGCCAGCTATGATCTTAACACTTTATTTGCAATTTAATGACTGTGTTGCACAATGTGAGAATATTTAGATAAACTTTATAATTGTTCAACGCAAATATTTCACAACCGACTGGATCGCAAAAGCAAATAATATTCATAGATGTGCATACACTGGTGCACATGAATAGGTTGATATGTTTATTTAAGAGCTATCTCAATAGAAAGAATCATAATGCATAATTATAAACGAGAAGTTTAGGCTATTCAGTCAGAATTAGTTAGAAGAGCCCCAAAATCCAACGCACGAATCTCATATTGGCCAGCTAAGTAGTCTAAAGGTTTAAAGACTAGAAAATGATTCCTTATAGAGAAATCATATTGAGCATGAGACATGAACGCATAGACGCAAAATTTCCTCAATATACTTCACAACAATGCCTTAAATCTACCTGAATTTTATATCTGAATTAGAATGACTTTAAAATACGTTTCGGATATAGGGAAGTTATGGTAAGATAAGAGTTAAATTACGCAAACTATAATTTCGGTTAATTCATGAACTCCAGAAATCATACTAAGGAATGCACATATAAGCTGCAGACATAATCGTGTTTTATATAACTCACGTTTAACTAGATCGTTAATCTTAAATGGTATAGCCGATGTGTGCCTGGTGAATTATTCTGGTAAATAACATACTTTCTAAAGACAAGAAAGCAGATAAACCCAATTTTTCATTCTCATTCCAAAGTTAGAATGCAACAAAAATTATGCGTAACAAGTATCGTAGCGGATAACTCACCGCTAATTTAATAGAAACTCCCGAGAAACTTTTTCATTTATATGCTAAATAATGAACATGTTTCAAAGCATACTAAACACCATGCAAACTGTGTTATATGAACTAGAGTTTCATAGAATATATTCCAAAATCTATCAGTCCTTATATATGTATATATATATATATATATATATATATATATATATATAGATAAAACAAAAAAAGCTCACATATATTTCATACGTCTCTATTTTTAAGTCAACGTATTAGTTTATGACTGATTTTATGAAGGATAGACACATATCAGGGTAATATTAGCAGACACATTATTATAAACTGGAGATATTCGGATTCAAAAAAATCAAAACCCAAGCAATTTGAAGCCAAACGTTTTACAAATCGAGACCTTTAGACATTCCGAGTGGGTAATCAAGTAAGCAGCTAAAGGTACTCGTTTGTTGCCAAATGTGTTTTTTAGCATTTAGGGACAGCTGTGATTAAGGGACTGCAGATCCTCCGGAAGCTTTGCAATTGGCTTCATGTTAGCCTCGAGTCGCACGTTAATTTATTTTAATTGTTTTCCTACGATTCTGTGAAAACTAAATTAGGAGGTAGTGTTTTGCTAACGTAGACATGAGTTTACTCAATCCTCTTAGAATGGAGACAATTAAGCAAACGTCAATAAGATTTATAAGGGCATAGGGAATGTTGTTGAAATAAACTCGATTCGGCAGTTTTAAGTGTTGTATCTGGTGAAAAAAAAAATAATTAGTCGCCTGAACGCTTTGTTCTTAACCAAGAAATCGCGAAGAGCTAATCTAAAGATGATGACACTTTACTAGTTAAGTACTGTTTGCCTGGTGTTTTTTTTCATCACGCTGAGCAGCACTATGAAATAGTGTGAAAGATAGAGAGAGACAGAGAGAGAGAGGAATGTTTTTATAAACTGAATAGCAGTTTACGATTAGCCGTCAATTCATGGAAGATTAACATAACTTGACAAAACGCACGATTGAAAAATAATGCGATTAATTAGTGCAGGACGCGAATACTTTTCCCAGACACGTTTTAGCAATGAACTAGAACCACGCCTCAAATGCCAAATATTGTATGAACAATGACCATATTCAAAGATATGTTTGTTAATACAAACAAGAATAAATAAAAAAGGCATCAGGCATAGTTTGCTTAATAAAACGTGATATGCACTCATGCCACTAACTTACTCAATAAACCTTATAAAAGAACAATTTAAATCAATTTTGCACCTTAGTCAAACACTAATACTATGAGTGTACCAAACAATGCATAAAAGGAGACATGCACATGAACTACTGAACCGCTTTCATTCCTGGCAGACGCTCAGCACTCGTAGCCGTAAACACTGCCGCCGTGAAGCGAACCCTCAATTAAATTGGATCCGGAAGCCGCGGATATCCACATAGAAAACAATTTTCAACTGGATAAAAATCACAATTTAAACAGTCGATGCACTAGTTGGAAAAACGTGGCGATTGCTTATAAAATAATGAGCCAACAATTCATTTCGGATATCTGAATAAAGACCAGACATCAACCCGCCTTGGGAAAGACGAGTTAGCTTAAACTGGAAGGCTTTGCTTTAATGTATTGTCCACAAAGTCTAAATGGTGTATTGGATAATTCACAGGTGTTCATCTAAAGCAGACTTGCCAAAAGAACGAAAGGTGGCATGAAACTGAAAAGTGCATGCAATACGTGACTCTTGAGGATTCGATATTCTAACGTAGCAATTCTGGCTACTACTGAAGAGAATGTCATAAAAGTTAAGCCGGTCTGCTAGTTTTACTGCATGCGCGCATTTATGCTTTGTTCAGTCAAAGTAAAAAATATTTCCTTTTAAATGTGTGTTCAATCAAATCGTGTCGTACCACTTTAAATTTAAAAAAAATCATTTTCTATACACAACAGTCATACACGATTTCAAAACTAACGTCAGTTAGACTTAATCGCGAGTTTTGATGTTGCTTAAATATGATCTGAACAGGATAAATGTCAGAATTGAGTGACCAAATGGAAAAATGAAAATTCTATCCTCAACTTGGTTCTGATTCTGTTCAACGAGTTTGCACCAAGCTCTATTGACGAACGAGAACGTTCAAAACGTTGAAGTGCGAACCTCAGATAAAACTTTAACCTTATTCTCTCTATAATGAGGAATAAATAAATGAATGGAATCGGTGTTCACCTCAAGCCCGCAAATACGAATAAAAACAATAAACTGTTTGCTCGTAATAACCTGTTGTATGTCATCAAAGACAGATTAGCTGAGTGCGTTTAAAACAGCGATTTATTGAAAATTTCCAGCTGTTTGCTCAAAAAATACAATGAAGCAGAAACTATTCCACGTGAGAAAGGCAATAAGTATTTTTGAATTCTCAAATTGCTTTCGCCTATTTAAGCATTTTAGTTAATTTACTAGTAATAGGATAAGCTTTCTAACTAGTTGCTACGTCTACGCATAATTCTGAAAAAAACATGCAAAGTAAAGGTGAGCTATCTCAAATAAGACAACAAAACAATAGGCAGACCATACATGTTTTAAAAATATTGTAATTTATTATGTTAATGCTCTTTTACATAATATGTCACCTTTAAATCCAAATACAATGAATAGGCAGAACAGCAATTCATCAGCATTTAGGAACTGGTGCTTCACTGCCTAATATTCGTTAGCTACAGAAGAACACTGAGATATACATTGCTAAGCAAAACTCCTTGTAAACAGATAACAACTTGCAATATTCCCATCTTTTTCATATTACCCCCAGACATGTGTTCTTTCTTCAACAGTGGCTGATAAATCATGCAAAACTATGTTATTGAAAGTAAATATTAAATAATTAAATTGATAAATTTCATTTTTAGCACACAGCAAAATAATAAGCTAAAACAATATCCCAGACTCAAAGAGTTCAGAATAGGATGTTGACAAGAAAAAGCGAGGAAAAAGTCAAAGGTATATGTCTCATAAAAAAACGGTCAAATTAAGCAAATTCCGATATCCGACTTTACAACAGACTAAGCGCATTTTACGAAGGCTGCTCGTTATTTACAATTAATAGCGAATATGAAAATCAATGTTAAATGATCGCTTAAAACAAGGCACAAATCATCATAATGCATTCA
This sequence comes from Eudiplozoon nipponicum, assembly GCA_029291075.1. Classification (NCBI taxonomy): domain Eukaryota; kingdom Metazoa; phylum Platyhelminthes; class Monogenea; order Mazocraeidea; family Diplozoidae; genus Eudiplozoon; species Eudiplozoon nipponicum. Next base: position 6,239 of record JAQBSW010001001.1, on the reverse strand, counting down.
TTGAAGTTGAACTGCTAAGTATAAATTAGTAATTTAAAATAGCAATTCATGTATGGCGCGCAAAACAATACAAATAATCGCTGACACATAAATCGGCACCTTATCAATCTAATTCTTTCTGTCCACGAGTCAACGAAAAAATCAGTCATGCCCGCCAGAACTTGGATCCTAATTGAGCCAGGTGTACAAACGCAACGTCTACGCCAAAAACAGAAAACAAAATCGCTTAAAATGGGCGAAATTGTTAATTTTTAAAATATTTGTAAAATACATTGTCAAAAACGCGATTTTAAAATTCGTGAAACAAGTTTACGCTCGCAAGCAATTATTTTGTTTAACAACGACAATTTTGTACCACGGGCAGAGATAGTTAACAGTCTAAGGCTATTCTGAACGCGTCATCGAAATGCTACCTATTTATACAATTTCGATTGCATAAATTATTAATGGTAAAACAATTTCGACATGAGCAGACACAACCATACGTATGCAGACAAGTAAAAAATCAGGACATTTACAAAAAATTACACAAATTTACTCACAGAAATGCTTGCATTTTCACAGTAGGTGGTCTCAATAAACCGTGGCTACTTTTTGTATTTCTGGAGGTAAGATTTTTATGTGAATAACATGTTGAAGTCAAATTACATTACGGAACAACACTTTCCACCGACAGTATTTCTTCCAGCAGTAATTTCTTCTATGCCACCACCAGCACCACCACTCGAGGGAATCAGAACTTTTCGCGAAGGGGCCGCGCCTCCCATAGCCTTGTTATGAAACTCGGAATTAGGAAAATGAGATTGAGGCGGCACAGCTGCTGTTTGTCCGTAGATTCCTGTGGAAACTAATCGACCGCCGGTTCCTGTACCAGAAATAGCGGGATTCTGACCATTATAGACGTTATTTCCGGCAACGTTTGTATGCGATTGTGTTTGGCTGTTACCTGCATAAACTGTGGACGGCGCTGAACCAGCCGCGTGCATACCTGGTCGTTGCATAGAATTGGGTTGTCTTCCAGACGATGCGTCATATGTCGACCAGCCAGGGTACATAGCTGTATTTCCTGAACCCGAACTGTTTGCGTTGTATGCGTTGTGACTGGATATCCCATTTAGGTGACCATTTGGTTGTCTTCTATATCAATTGTATTCGAAAACGTGCAGAAACAATAACCAAATATAATATAATGTCATTGCATTAGTGCAGCTAAACAGCGATTAATGCCGTATTGAAACAGAGTCGCAAGATTATCAAATTATTAATTAAATATTAGACTCGGTTGAGATTTAGAAAACTTTATGTGCATTATGTGGACCAATTTTGAAAAAGCAATACGCGCATCTCATTATAGAATTTTATTACCTAGAGTTAACATTTTGTGACTGCTGTCGATTAACTCATTAAATGTAGCACGACTTAAACAAACGGAAACTGTTTTGATATTATTTACTCCGACCAATAACTTTTTAATTATAAAGCCAGCACTTTATTCATGACATCCTAATGAAAAATTCGGAAGCAGCAATAGTAGCCAAATTAGGTGAACTGCACAGAATTCTACATTGAAGACGACAAAGTATATAATTAAGGCAGCCAAAGGATAATGTATTGAGAACTCGAAACAGAATATGTTAATATAGTGAAACCGAAATTTCCAGTCAATTGCAATGTATGCGAGACTAATAGAGGTGAGAGCCGCATATCTAATTTATTTTCCATATATATATATATTGCGGATTGATCCTCGCTAGTCAGTTTGTCGTCGTACTCTGATGATGATCATGGAAGTTTGAAACGCGTCAGTACGTGTGACTGACGGTAGTTTTGCTATGTTGTTCGACGACTGGTAAAATACAACGGGATTGGTGTTTATTTCAAGCTCGCAAACTTGAATTAAAGAATTGCTGCCACCATCCGTGCAATACATAATTGCTTAATTGTATTGCTTATACATATGAGGCAAAAGCTGCAAAAACGTTCACGTTTGTAACTGCCTAGAAATTGTGCAGTTGACATTTCCAGTCAAGTATAATATATGAGAGATTACTAAAAGTGAGAGCCCCATATCTAATTTTGGTTTCCATATATTTACATTGCGGTTTGATCCTCGCTATTCCATTTACCGTCGTACTCTGATGATGATCATAGCATGAAGAAATGTGTCAGTGCGAGTGATTGACAGTAGTTTTGATATGTTATTCGACGACGGTTAGATAGTTTTCCAAGGCTGGTACAACTAATGGTTTGCTTACGCTGGATAATTGAATATTTTGGCTCGTTTTACTGACCAGTTATACGTCAAACTCACAATCCTGTTGGTGAAACTTGTGAATATTTAGGCTGAATGAGACAAATGTACGTACTTAATGAATCAGGTGTTTATATCAAGATAGCGACTTTGGTTATAGTAATTGTTATCATCGCCAGCGCAACCAATGTCCGTTTGAAAATATTGTACACACAGGTAATTTTTTGTAAATTTAATTAATTTTGAAGCCGGTAGGTAGGCTGTCATCTGTGACACAACTCAGGTTTAGTCTGATATTGAGTTCTAATCGGTGTTACTGGCAGGTGTTCGTTAAGTAATTTCTATCATGTAGCCTATCTCTTCTTCGACATGGTGTTCACAGCAGATCTCCTTGACTCGTTTTGTTAAGCTGGCGATTACGTTCATTAATTCTCATTTTTCGCACACAACTGTTTTGGCAAATGTACTTCCTGGTAAACGCAGATTAGCTATGTACTGCCAGTACCAGATCGTCCCATTCTTCTCAAGGAAATTTTACATCAAACCGCCATTATTTGCCTGTTTCGGAGTTGCCTCTAGGCCTACGGCTTTTAAGCCAAGCCCCTTTTTTGTAAATTTTGTCAATGGTCAATTACATGGTAACCCTCGTTTGATTAAGCCGCAATGCTACATTTTATATCTTAACCATCCGGCTGTCGGCGTTATTGAGATTTAAGGTGAAATTTAACGTTTCTGAACATGTCAATATAACCTTGTTCAGTTTGTAAATGTTTATTTAAAAAATGTTTTAAATCGGGGCCCAGCAAACAGCATTTGATTCTTCTATGGAGTATCAGCAAACAATGGTGAGATATGAAGTTAAACCAATCTGTTGTCATGTATTTTCGCTCTCTTGCCTCTGACAGCCCCAAAAAATTCTAGACAGGCTGTGTATTTATTACATTAAGTAGAGTGGTGTCGTTCTTACCCGGTACTCGTCAAGTATTCGCTAGACGTGCCGTGGCCGCGGTCTGAACAAGAAAGCATGAGCTTCAGAATCCAGAGACGCATCCAGTTAGGCAGTAACACCATTCATTGCTTGCTACTTGCAGTTATTCACAAAAATTTTTGTAGTCTGACACTAATTCCAGTAGATCCCTTTCTTCGTCACAGCCTTCCTAATGGTCCAACTAGCTAATCCCGATTTGTGGTAATAGAACAGGAACCATGTCATCTAAGAGGTGCTATCAAGTTTAAATTTGGATAAAATAATTTATGAGTATACATAAAACATAGCATAAGATGTTCTATGCAAATTATCAGGTAGGGGAGCTTCATTCGTATTGCATGATCAATATGTATTTGGAAGAATTTACACAACTGGAATTTGAACCACGCAGCATTTGCTTCAGAGTAATGATAAAATTTGGAGAAGAAATGGGCCATCTTATAATTAATTTTAGGATTGTTTACTTATAGAGAGTATCACTTATTAATGTGTCTCTACGCTAAATATCGCCATTTAATCAAATTATTATTTCTAAATTGTATTTTCAGATCGGCATTTACTTTAACTTCCTATCTTAATTAAGTTTACAAATGTTAACTTCACTAATATTGGTTGGGTCGTTTATGCAGATATCCTCAGAATTTACTCTTATGGTGTCATACAGCCTGGAATTAATAATTTTTCGTGACACTAGCCTAGCCTAGACATAATTATTCTTAACTCCGCAGTTCACATGTTCATTTGCACAGACAATATTCTTACTAAGATTTCCAAACCATCAGAAGAAGTCATTTTTGCTCAACACAAATGCTTTCTATTTAATATTTTATTCATAGGAGCTTGCTGGTATAACACGGGTCCATTAAGTAAATTAAATAATTTGCTTTATCTTAATTTTTGCACTTTTGACAGGCTTTTCTGTTTTTTTTCACATCAGCCCTAAATGGGGTCACTGAAACGTCCTCGGCCTCAAAGGTTGCCATTGCTAAAAAAATGTAACTAATCTTTCATGATCTAACCCGGCAGGATTTTGCGTCTGATGAATCTACATTACCTCGTTTCCTTCCTCACCATCGATGTCACACGTTTATACTCATCTAGGCATTAAACGAGTACAAAATGAGTTAATAACAATTTAACTATGCTTTTCTGTTTTAACATTGAACTATATGTGTATACTTCTTGTACTTTAATTTTAATTAATTTATATCACCCAGATGGACATAACAGCATAGGGATATACGATTGATCTCAATTTCCAAGTACGCAGCGAGTTTCTCTTCTTATTGGCTGGATGCGGATTCGTCCCTTCCTTCCAAAGGCTTCAACATCATTCATACTAACCACTAGAAATGAGGTACGATCTAATTTTCCTCATTTCCAGTGGTTAGTATGAATGGTGTTGAAGCCTTCGGAAGGAAGGGACGAATCCCCACCCAACCAATAAGAAGATAATCTCGACGCGTACTTGGGAATGGGGATCAATCGGATCTTTCAGAAACTGATAGTGCAACGCAACGACGCGCAAATGCAAATCACGGAGATTCAACATTCGAAGCTCGCACAGCGCAACCATTCAAGAAGCTTAGGGATATATTGTTATGCTAATTCTATTGAACTTTCATGGCTAATATGTATATATCTTCTCTGTGTTTCTATGAACTATGGTTACTATTTAACACATCATTCATGAATGTTGGTAGCAGTAGCATAGCATACATTTGTCGGCAAGAATTATACGATGAGACTGAATAAGCCAAAATCTTTAAATGACTTTCCATACATTCCATAATAAAAACCATCTTGTTTGTCTTAACTTACTCATGGAAACCAGCAAACGGTTGTTTTAGCCGGATTAAGTGAAATGTACCGACGATGAAAGCGAATAAGCCTAAGGTATAGGAGCTAGTCTATGAAAACGAGTCAGCTATAGAATGACGAAGCAATTCATGATTTTTCCAAATGCAATGCCCACTACAAATAATTTACTGTTGATAAATGGTCCCGAAAGACCGCCTCTAAATATGTAGTGTTAAAATTTAAACAGTGGACTAAAATTCTAATTTCGCACAACAAGAATCAGGTAATTAATCAATTCCCAGTTATACAAAACAATTATTTTGATGAATAATTTGATATTTCTTCCGATTGTCAGTACAAAGAAAGAAGCTTGTTATAATGAATAAACTTCAGTATTCTCTAAATGTTCTAAGGCAATAATTATAAAGATAATTCCAGAACAGTCGTGATATGGCTGATCAGTTCCACACTGGCTGAGTATATCATATTCTAAAATAAAACTTTAAATCTAAATTATTTTAGTGCGCTTCCAATATCAGCAACGAAAAATAGTTATGCATAGCATCAGAAAATGGACATTTATGTTGTATAAAAGAGTGAGATTCCACTTCTGTCTTCTAACTGTATGAAAGTATTTATAGGCAATTAGGCCTACATTTCAGCATTCTAATGGAATATTAAGATACGAACATCTCTCGGAAATCATATTGTTAATCATTCATTGTTTATAGTACATGCTACTATAAAAAACTCATTTCAAATTTAATCGGTTCTTCTTTCTCAAACAGTATCTTTAATCTGTTGCTTATTAGGTGTTGCACACCAAGTAACAAATTAGTTTTACTAATACCAGAAGGACAGCATGAACGGAACGCATAATCTCATGCACATTCGTTTCGTACATTTTGGCGACCCAGCAGTAGGAGCCGGTATTTCACTATTTACCCATTATAACGCATGAAATGAATGCGCATGACTTTGATTTATTCTCCTGGAAATATTTGAACTAGTTGCGCAACACCTAATACACAACTGCATATATATTAGTTCTCCGCCACAAACAATATCTAGTATCTCTAATCATCTGAAATTTATCAGCTAAAAATAAAGCGAGTTTGATATTTCTAGCGTTTGGCATTTCATAATCGCGTCTACCTTTGCTCACTAATTCTATCATACATAAAACTCGCCAATTGCGCA